>APFE030024309.1:0-13793 GCA_000404065.3 Pinus taeda
ATAATACTAATCATAATATATAATAGTTACGATTATATTTATTAATATCTATGAGGGAGAAATAAATAGAAAGAAGGAGAAGGATCAGAAAGAGATCAAAACAAGAAGGATAATGACGCGAGCAAAGAAGATAAAAAGGGGGGGCGGGGGGAGGGGCAGAAAGAGAAAGACTAGGATGAAAGGGCAGGGATCCAACATCTACTGATCTTCCAGCCGTCATCTCTATTGAGATCATTAGGCCTTCTTTCGATCTCAATAACTTTTCTAAATTTACGATGATGGAACTGAGCAACTTTGGCAACAACATTGGCCTCCTCAATACACACCTGATGCTTGGTCTTTTCCACACGCTCTACTAATGCTGAAGACTTGGATCTCCCATGTCATAGGTCAGCCGCATGTTCGATGATCCTCTGATGGATGGAGCACCCTGTTTCCCCAATATAGGGGGTCCCACATGAACAAGGGATTAAGTAGACACCCTTCATGTCCTTAGGGTTAACAGGATCTTTCACCGATCGGAGGGAATTGCGAATGGTGTTGAGGGGCCTGAAGGTTGAAGGAATATCATACCTTTTAAGGATCCGAGCAATGAGGAATTCTCTGCCCTAAAATCCTTAAATCAAAACAAAGATATTGTCGTTCTGAAGGCGGAAAAAGGAAGAGCTACGGTCATCCTGAACAAGGATGATTATTGGAGGAAGATGTTAGGTCATCTCCTCAATAGTGGTAGTTATAAAAAACTGCCCAAGAACCCTCTAAAGAAGATTTCTAGGACAGTGGCTCTCGCCATGAAATCTAATAACTCAGTGAGTTCCCTGTGCCACAAGCTCATTGAAAGCAGTCCCATGGCTCCTAAGATCTACGGGTTACCAAAGATTCACAAGGAAGGAGCCCCTCTTAGGCCTATCGTCAACACCATTGGCGGTCTAACCTATCTTCTAGCTAAGTTCCTTGCCCTTAAACTTAAGCCCCTAATTGGCCGCACTGAGTCCTTCGTGAAAGACTCTGCATCCTTCCTTAAGGAGCTTAGGGATATTAAGCTTATCCCCAACGACAGTCTCATCAGCTTTGATGTGGTCTCCCTTTATACTTGCATCCCTGTAAAGGAGGCCTTGGAAGTGATCTATCGCCTAACAGATCCCGGTACTGCGCATCTCGTGGAGATCTGTCTCACTTCCACTTTCTTTTGTTTCGAGGGTGAGTTCTTTGAACAGACTTGTGGTGTTGCCATGGGTTCCCCTCTTTCCCCTATTGTTGCTAATCTTTTTATGGAAGATTTTGAAGCCAAAGCTCTAGCCTCGGCTCGTCTCATTCCCAAGCTTTGGAAAAGGTATGTGGATGAAAATAATGTCACCTGGCCCCATGGCCCTAAGGAGCTGGATCATTTCTTTAATCACTTCAACAGCCAGTCCTCTCCCATTAAGTTCACCATGGAAAAAGAGGTCAATGGTTGCCTCTCTTTCCTGGATATTCTTATATCTCAGAATAAGGATGGCTATCTCTCCCATTCCGTGTTCTGAAATAAAACGCATACTGAGCAGTATCTTCATGCTGATTCCCATCATTTCCCTACTCAGAAGTTGGGTGTTCTTAACACCCTCACTACGCGTGCCCTTAGGATGTCTGATTGTGAGAGCTTTGATAAGGAGAGATCCCATCTCCTTAATGTCTTTGTGGAGAATGGATATAGTAGGCGCCTAGGTCAGAAGACTTTCTGTAAAGCCTCTAAAAATGTGTTAATTAAGAAAGAGCCAAAAGAGCACCGCCTAGGTGTCCATCTTCCCTATGTCCAAGGAACCATGGACAAGATTGCTCGAATCCTTAAAAGGTATGATATTCCCTCAACCTTTAGGCCCCTCAACACCATTCGCAATTCCCTCTGATCGGTGAAAGATCCCGTTAACCCTAAGGACATGAAGGGTGTCTACTTAATCCCTAGTTCATGTGGGACCCCCTATATTGGGGAAATAGGGTGCTCCATCCATCAGAGGATCAACGAACATACGGCTGACCTAAGACATGGGAGATCCAAGTCTTCAGCATTAACAGAGCATGTGGAAAAGATCAAGCATCAAGTGTGTATTGAGGAGGCCAAGGTTGTTGCCAAAGTTGCTCAGTTCCATCATCGTAAATTTAGGGAGGCTATTGAGATTGAAAGAAGGCCTAATAATCTCAATAGAGATGACAGCTGGAAGATCAGTAGATGTTGGATCCCTGCCCTTTCGTCTTAGTCTTTCTCTTTGTCCCCTTGCCCCCCTCCCTTTTCATCTTCTTTGCTTGCGTCATTATCCTTCTTGTTTTGATCTCTTTCCGGTCCTTCTCCTTCTTTCTATTTATTTCTCCCTGATAGATATAATAAATTATAATACTTTATATTTATGTTAGGTATTATTATTAATTTATTTTAATTATTCAATTTATTTATTATATATATATCTTTATTTATTTATTATTATTTATTTATTTTATTTTTTTTTTATTTCATTGTTTATTTATTTTTTTATTTAATTAATAATTTTTATTCATTATTATATTATATTATTTTTCTTAAATTTATTCATTTTATTTTCTAATTATCTATCCATTTTAACTTATATATTTTAGATGAAAATGAGGTCTTTAATCTAACTAATTTCCATTTAATTACATTATAAAATTTTAACCTACTACTAACGTAATCACCTATAAAATTAGTTCATTTATATATTTTTATATATATTTATCTATTTTTAACTAACTAACATACCTTATATATATTTTTATATATATATTATATATTATATAATATTGGTCTAACCTAACTAATTCTCATTTAAATTTACATTTTTATACCTTTTAAACGAACTCCTATTATTTAATTGAATCTATTTATTTTAAATAATATATAGTATATACCCAACAATCATCCTATAATTAATTTTTTATAATTTTTAACTTATAATTATCCAACTCTATATATTTTAATATATTTATAGGAGATGAGGTCTTTACTCTAACTATTCATTTAATTTACATTCTAAATTAATAAAATTTAACCTACTACTAAGCAATACCTATAAAATTATATATATATGTCTTTACCTAACTAATAATAATTTTTTAGACCTTTAACAACCTCATTATTATATTTTATATTTATATCTATTTAAATTTTGACTTTCTAATAATATATAGTTATCTATAATATTTTTATATATATATAATATATATAAAAGTTAGGTCTTTCTAATTCCCTTAGAAGCTATATTTTTAATAAACTAATAAGGTAAACAACATCTATAAGTTTTTCTTTTATATTATTTAAGGTATGGTAACTAGCTCCCATTAAATTATCAAGTTGACTTTTTAACTGCTGTCCCTAAGCCAAAATTAGCCGTTCATCAAGATAGCCGTTGGAGACTTTGCTCCCATTAAATTAGCCAAAATTAGCCGTTGATCAAGATAGCCGTTGGAGACTTCGCTCCCATTAAATTATCAAGTTGACTTTTTGACTGTAGTCCCTAATCCAAAATTAGCCGTTGATCAAGATAGCGGTTGGAGACTTCGCTCCCATTAAATTATCAAGTTGACTTTTTGACTGCGGTCCCTAACCCAAAATTACCTAAAATTAGCCGTTGATCAAGATAGCGGTTGGAGACTTCGCTCCCATTAAATTATCAAGTTGACTTTTTGACTGCGGTCCCTAACCCAAAATTAGCCGTTGATCAAGATAGCCGTTGAAGACTCTGGGCAGACTATTTAGCTAGGCTACATGGACCCGGCCAATTGGGTTCAAATGTATTGAAACCTTTCAGCTATTTAAACACTCTTCCACTACGATATCTCATGGCATACAGTATTTGAACTCGTGATCTCGTTCGGATACATAAAACTATTTCATCGGAGCATCTGTAATTTACGGCAATTGGGTATAAAGAAAATGGAGGGTTCTGGAAAAAACAGGGGGAAGGGAGGTAAAGGGTCGAGAGAGAAGGCGGTGAAGGGAGGTAAAGGGTCGAGAGAGAAGGCGGTGAACATGTCTGTAAAGGTGGGATTGAATTTTCCAGTGGACAAGATAGCCAGATATATGAAGAAGCGGCGGTACGCCAAGCGGTTGGGAAGGGATGCCGCCATTTTCATGGCCGCTGTGATGGAATATGTGACCGCCGAGGTGTTGGAATTAGGTGGCAACGCCGCCCGCGACGACAAGAAGACCAAAATCTCCTCCCGCCACATTGAACAGGTGGTCAGAAATGACGACGAGTTGGCGGAACTTTCTGCCAAAGTGAGTTGCAGAGCTCCCCGAGTCTCCGTGGAAGAAGTAGAAGATATCATCACTGGATTTGGCAGCCTCGAATTAAGTGGAGACGATGGTGCACCATAAGGCAGCAAGCCTTTGTTCGCCAACTAGAGGCACCGCTAGATAGAGCAAATTAGCCAAACTAATTGGGAAGTTCAATTTGGCTTTCGGTTTTTTTCTTTTATTTGCGGTTATTGCTGGTTGTTGTTATTTATTTGATTTAAATTTAATTTGTTTGTGGAATTAAGTCATCCAAAAAATTACTCAGGCTCTGCGGCATTTGAATGTCAACAAATGATAAATGAAACTATGGTGTTGCCGTAAATTTGTCATATTTCATGAAACGTATTTGAGTTAATCAATAAAACAACAGTTGTTCATTTCAGTTTTTCAAGTGACTGTAACATCAGTTGTAGACTAGTCTTAAGTTTACAGGTGTTACATGCAACTTTAGGAATTGCAAAATTCATTTTAGAGAAATTCCCAAATAATAGTGGCCTAATTGCTCAAAGAATTGCGTAAGGAAATATGTGCTCAAGCAAAAGTAGAAATTGACTAAGTCTGGGTCAGAGCTTCTCAGTGAGAACATAGATCGGTTATTCACTTTCAGGGTGTGCTCAGTTGAGCAATGAAATTATAATAAATCTCTATTCATCATATTAATGTAAGAAGACAATTGATACCATGTGCATGTATTTTATTTCTTATTGCATATCTGAATTTTTGTTCTAAATTGCGAATAATTTAACTTCCGTAGAGCAGTAGAGTAGATTTGTGTCTTGTGATTTTGATTAAAGTTTTATGAGCAATTGCAAATATACACCATAATTTCTACACAAAGAAGAGGGTGAGCGATTTATTAAGACAAAAACAAAAGTGATTTGTAGACACCTCATGAAACAATTAATTGTTTGGAGGCCCGTGATTAACTTATGGAGAACCAATATGATAAAAGTCTTGTTAACTCTATCAAAAGATTTAAATAAATATAGCTTGAGCAAAAGGGCATAACAAATATTCGACTGAATCGAATGTAGGACTCATAAGTGATAGAGATTACATTGTGGATTTCTCTATCATTTAGGAAACTGAATTTCTCATTAGAAATGATTTTTTTAAAGATGCACTTGACGCAATAGGCATGTATTTAGAGATGATTTTTTTACATGATATTACAATAAGTAATAGTTTTAAAATCTGCAAAAGTTGTCTCATCATTCTTTTTGGGTGTGAGAGCAAAGATAGTGGAATTTAAAGCTCGCAATATTTTCCCTTAGCATTGGGATTCCTAAACTACTTTTAACAAATCATCTTTAGTGAGATTAGAAAAATTTAGCAAGAATTCAAAAGGAAGATTGTTATGCCAAGGCTCTGGTCTCTTTACATGGAGGTACCACCAACTTTATCTCATTTTCACGGACTTCCTTGAACTTGAGACAAATTCAAGGATTTTGCATATGGAGCATCCTATAGGCTCTATAAATAGGTTTCCAAAATGTTTAGATCCTTCCAATGCTTTATCTTGAAAACAATGTGGAAAGGTGTTATATGAATTTTTTTTTTTTTAATTTTGAATGATGAAAAATAGTGGAAATAGTTTATGTTGTTATACTCTTCTTTAATCCACATGGATTTATTTTTAAGCTTCCATTCAATCTCTTATTTCTTGAAAATGTTTAGCATTTCATATTCAAAAGACCTTAAGGAAGAAATACTTTTTTGTAGATGTGGATCCATGGGAGGAGTCATATAGAGAGTTAGTATCATGTTCAATAGTCTTGAGCCTCACCTTTTCTTTCCTTATAATGTAAGGACCGAGGAATGTTTTAGGTTTTCTATGTTAGTAGAAAATTGTTCAACATATGTGTTTGTGGTGAAGGATACAGATGTGTTTAGGTATCCTTTACTATATTTTTGAAACTTTCTTCATTGAACCAAGAGTGGTTGTAGTAAAATGCTCAAAAAATAATAATAATAATTTTCTTTTATTTTATAATTTATAAGAATCAAAAGTACATTATATATTTATGAATACAAACCGGTTACACATTTTTCAATAAACCTCCTCAAAATATTCCCTCTCTTGTTACCCTAAATCTTGGATACTTGACCAAGATTTACATATCAAACATATCTCATGATTCAACATAAGGTTTATATCTAAGGCCACTTACACTACATAAATATTCTAAAATATATAAAGTATAAACTCAAAAAAAACATAATAACATAAGGAATTAAAAAAAAAAAATTGAGTCAACCAAGAACTTCATCCATAACTTCTTTTAGTGGTCCAATTACTAGCTAGGATGAATGTGAGTGGACTCCTTTTCCTTTCTTTCATGAGGCAAGGATTAGATTTTCAAAGTGGGCAAAATTGTGAGATAGAAGGCATATGACAATAGATAGTTAGACAATTAGATGGCTCAATTCTTTTCTTTTTCTCTTCAATGAATTGAAGTGCTTCTTTTGTTATAGATGGGCACTCATGATAACCTCAACTTGGGAGTTGAAATTGGATTTTTATATTAAAATATACCTTGAAATTAAATGAAGATGTTTTCACGATATATTATATATTTCTCATCACATTGTTGTTATTTACTAAAATCAATTTCCTTGTATTTAGTTTCCTACCCCTGATATCCTAGTGGTGATGTAGGGAGAAGAGACATCAATTCTCAAAATTACCAACCCTATAGTAAAAACGCATAACAAGAGACACCAAGATTAAAAGGTAGACAAGCCCAATGCTCTATTGGCCTAAATTTTGTATGTCAAAATAAAATAAAATATTTATTTTTTATTAAGGATGGATAGAGAGCCAACCAAAATTAGAAATAAAATAAAAAAATTCCATGGGAACAAACGCAATTGCTGATATGAGTTCAAAGATAATGGTTTCCTGCCTCAAAATAAGAAGGATAAATGAAATATATCTACTGAAAATGTAGAAAGAAAGTCTCAATTTTGATTTTTTCCTTAATTAAAATTGAGAAAATATGAATTTGAAAATATGAATTTCCACATCAGTAGACAACTTCGAGGACTTAACTGAGGTGATGTAGTACTTGTCACTTAGTTAAGAACACTCAATTCGAGTTAATGAGTTGAAGTTCAGTCTAGAAAATAGTATTTTAGCTCAGCTAATTCGAGTTACGGACATGAAGTTCAATTGTATGTAATGCGTTCCTAAATTTTAGGAGCCTAGGTTGAGTTAATTTCAGTTGTAGTAATTTAATTTAGTTAAACTGAGTTATGGTCTGTTAAACTAGTTCTAATTGTTAGGGGAACTAATGGAAGGTCAAGTTGTGGAAGTGGAACTTCAACCACACTCATTGATAATCCAAATAACTAATAAATAAGCCTAAATTAGCTCATACATGCAGATAATTTGAGTTACCCAGTTGAGATGGAGATTTCAAGGTAGTGTACTATCAATTATAGACTATTTTGCAGTGTACAGATGGTGCATGCGATCGGAGGAAGGACATATAAGAATTGCGCAATCCAAATGAAGTAATTTCCTAATTAATAGGGGCCCAATTCCTAGAGGAACAACACAAGGAATTAGGAGCTTGGAGGGCTTGAAAATTGGCTAAGTGTTCAATCATTTAGGTAAAGGGCTAGACTATACAATTGCAGGGTGTGCTCATGCTTGAGAAAACATATGTATTTCATCTCTATTCTTTGATTATTTTCTTTACCCTAGATAGATCTCTATGCATATGTGATGTTTCCTTTTGCATGTCTATTATTTGTGTCTAGATTGTGAATTAGTGTCCACAAAACAATAGAGTAGCTTTGACTCTTGTGATTTAGTAAATTTCATGAGCAGTTTTGTATCAACATCCTAATTTATACATGGTATCAGATTTGGAATCACTGTAGAGAAAATATTTTGAAGTTTTCATTCTAGGAGGTTCAAATTTCAAGATCGGTGTTGCAAGTTTTCTTCAAGACTGAGAAGATGGCTTTTAATGGATTAAGGCTCGAGTTTTCCCTTGAGGGAAGCTTGATTTCTTTCGCATGGAAGGATTCATTCCTCAAAATAAGAAGGATAAATGAAATATATCTATTGCAAGAAAGTCTTAAGTTTGATTTTTTCCTTAATTAAAATTGAGAAAATATGAATTTCCACATTAGCAAACAATGGAGTTAACTGAGGTGATGTAGTAATTGTCACTTAGTTAAGAACACTCAATTTGAGTTAATGAGATGAAGTTCATTTTACTTGATTTTATTACAAAAAATTAGGAGTTTAGCTCAGTTAATTCGAGTTAGGGACATGAAGTTCAATTGTGTGTAGTAGGTTCCTAAATTTTAGGAGCCTAGGTTGAGTTAAATTCAGTTGTAGAAATTTAATTCAGTTAAATTGACTTGTGGTCAGTTAAACTAGTTCTAATTGTTGGGAGAACTAATGGAAGGTCAAGTTGTGGAAGTGGAACTTCAACCACACTCATTGATCATCCATGCAGATAATTTGAGTTACCTAGTTGAGATGGAGATTTCAAGTCAATGTACTATCAGTTTTAGGCTATTTTGAAATGTAGAAATGGTGCATGCAATCGGAGGTAGAACCTATAAAAATTAAGCAATCTAGATGAGGTAATTTCCTATTTAATAGGGGCCTAACTCTTAGAGGAACAACAAAAGGAATTAGGAGCTTTGAGGGCTTGAAAATTGGCTAAGTGTTGGCCAAATTCAATCATTCAGGTAAAGGGATAGAACATACACTTGCAAGGTGTGCTCATGCTTGAGAAGAAATATGTATTTCATCTGTATTCTCTGATTAATGCAATATAGATACTAAGGATTTTTGAGCATTTGATTTCCCCTAGATAGATCTCAATGCATATGTGATGTTTCCTTTTGCATGTTTATGATTTGTGTTCTATATTGTGAATTAGTGTCTATAGAGTAGTAGAGTAGCTTTCAGTCTTGTGATTTCGTAAATTTCAAAAGGTGTTTTGAATCGACATCTTAATTTCTACATGGTACCAGAGTTGGAATCACTGTAGAGTAAATATTTTGAAGTTGTCACTTCAGGAGGTTCGAATTTCAAGATCGATGTTGCAATTTTTCTTCAAGACTGAGAATATGCCTTTTAATGGATCAAGGCTCGAGTATGGCCTTTAGGGAAGATTGAACTATGCTGCATGGAAGGATTCATGACTCAAAGTAAGAAGGATAAATGAAATTTATTTGTTGAAAATGCAACAAGAAAGTCTCATTTTAATTTTTTCGTTCATTGAAATTGAGAAAATATGAATTTCCACATCAGCAGACAACCTGGAGGAGTTAACTGAGGTGATTTAGTACTTGTCACTTAGTTAAGAACACTCAATTCGAGTTAATGAGTTGAAGCTCAATCTAATTGAGTTGATTACTAAAAAATAGGAGTTTAGCTAAGTTAATTCGAGTTAGGGACATGAAGTTCAGTTGTGTGTAGTGGGTCCCTAAATTTTAGGAGCCTAGGTTGAGTTAATTTTAATTGTACCAATTTAATTAAGATAAACTAAGTCATGGTCAGATAAACTACTTCTAATTTCTGGGGGAACTAATGGAAGGTCAATTTGTGGAAGTGGAACTTCAACCACACTCATTGATCATCCAAATAACTAATCAATAAGCCTAAATTAGCTCATGCATGCAGATAATATGAGTTACTCAATTGAGATTGAGATTTAAAGGAAGTGTACTACTAGTTGTAGACTATTCTAAAGTGTACAGATGGTGCATGTAATCAGAGGAAGGACCTATAATAATTGGCAATCCAGATGAGGTAATTCCCTAATTAATAGGGGCCTGATTCCCAGACGAACAACACAAGGAATTAGGAGCTTGGAGGGCTTGAAAATTGGCTAAGTGTTCAATCATTCAGGTAAAGAGATAGACTATACACTTGCAGGGTATGCTCATGCTTGAGAAAACATACGTATTTCATCTCTAATCTTTGATTAATGAAATATAGATACTAAGGGGATTTGATTATATTCTTTCCCCTAGATAGATCTCTATGCATATGTGATGTTTCCTTTTACATGTCTATGATTTGTGTTCTAGATTGTGAATTAGTGTCTACGGAACAACAGAGTAGCTTTGAGTCTTATGATTTAGTAAATTTCATGAGTATTTTCCAATCGAAATCCAAATTCTACATGGTATTGGAGTTGGAATCATCTTCAATACTGAGAATATACCTTTTAATGGATTAAGACTCGAGTATGCCCATGAGGGAAGCTTGAATTATGTTGCATGGAAGGATTACATGGATAAATTACTGGAGGATAATCGGTTGAAGGAATTCATTGATAATGATATTCTAATACCATCAACATCTGATACTAAGGGTCTAGAAGAATGGAAGAAGTGTGTAGCCAAGGTGAGGAGAATCATATTAGAGGGAGTATGAGACCATCTTGTCTCAAATATCCACAAGAAAGAGACTTCATATGAAATGTCACAAGAATTAATAGATTTATTCCAGAATAGTACTCACCATAAGAAATTGGCACTCAAGGACAAACTTTGAAATACCAAGATGCAGAGGAACAAGACTATTCTGTAGTACCTCAACAGGTTCACTCAATGGCATGAAGAACTTTTTCAAGTTGGTGTTACTATCACATAATATTATTTGTTAAGCCTAGCCCTTCTAGGCCTTCCCAAGAGCTGGCACAGTGACAAAGATTCAAGAAATGGGAGGGAGAAACTACCAAATTGGGAGTGCCTATGGTCCAACTTGATGCAGGAGGAAATAAGGTGGAATACTAGAGATGGGACCTCATCCAAAGAAGAGGAATATGACTTTGAATTATTAAGAAAGGGAAATAAGGCGAAAGGGAAGAAGTCCCAAGGTGAAGCTATTTCTAGCCAAAATGAGAAACAAGAAAGAATTTTCCAAAATCTAGTACTTTCACTATCATGAATTCAGGCACTATGCCACTAAGTGTCCATACAAGAAGGTGAGCAAGAAGGAGCTTATAGTAGTAGTAGAAAGTGAAGATTTGGCTTCACAGTTTGAGATTGACTTCACTCTCATTGCATGCATGGCGAGCATATTGATGGGGATCATGTGGTACCTAGACCGTGGTGCCTCCTTCCATATGACATGGAAGAGAGAATTTTTTAGTGACTTGGAGGAGAAAGATCTCCGGATGAACATTGATTTTAAAAGAAAATATACTTATCAACATTGTCCTCAAAATTTGTAGATTATCTAAGACAACGAGATGATTTTTAGTTTCCTTTTGAATATTTTACTTGGAGAGAAATATACATCATCGTAACAAAAGTTTTGGTAAATTTATGCACTAGTATGAAAGTTAATAAATCTCTGCAGAAGATGTCAGGATTACTAGACAGCAAATCCATTTGTAACAAGTATGGCCTTGCTATAGATGACCCCATAGTAAAAAGAAAAAAAGCTAAAAAGAAGGCCAAGAAAGAAGAAAGACAAGAATACAGAAAATATACACCGAGGAAAAGAAAAGGGACCAAGAAAGGATACTATAAATATTTGCCAAAAACACATTACTATGAACCCAAGGATATTCATCTATAAACACAGAAGAAAGATGAGTGGAATAAATTGTTATCAGAAGAATATAATATAAATAGAGGAAAGAAATCCTTTAAAGCTACAAAGAAGAAAAGGACAGTAAACACAGAAGGCATGGTGCCAATTCTGTGTTATAAATGTGGTTCTAAGAATCACAAATTTGAAAATTGTCCAAACATCTAATTTAAAGAACATATAAAACAAAGACAACTATGTTCAACATCTGAATCCTCTAAAATTTCTTCTTCAGAATGCTCTGATGAAGAATTAAACATCTACATGAATGAATGTGACTACACTGATTTAGATAACTGCTAGTGTGAATCAAGCACTGAATCATAAATATGATCTGATGAAGACCTTGTTTCTGAGATGGAAAATTACAAACAATCAAGTTACCCATTGTCTCTACTCTTGGAGTGTCTACCATGGTACAAGTAATGTAGAAGATCGAAAAAGAAAAAAATAAAATTAATGATCTCAAAGAGCTAAAGACCACCATAAAGATAGGGGATTATCATTAGACTCCTATAATTAAACAAAGGATCTCAAGTTTGAGATCACAAATAGAGAAAGAATGATGTGCTAAAGAACAAAATGTGTTTTGGCATAGAAAATAGAACTCTGTATAATTTCCCTGCAAATATGAGTATGAAGGAAAACCCTGCAAGAGTAGAGTAATCACTATGAACAAAGAATATAGAGGTCTTTTTCAAAAAGAGATAGAAAGCCTCCTGAAAAGGAGATTGATTGGAGAATCTAGCATTCCTTGGAACTACTATGTTTTTTATGTTAATAAACATTCAGAGCAATTAATAGGGATCCCAAGATTGGTTATAAACTATAAACATCTGAATATTGTCCTCTGAGATGACACTTACCCCATTCCTTACAAAGAAAATCTTTTGGCAGGAATAGTAGAGGCTAAAGTATTTTCTAAATTTGATATGAAATCATGATTTTGGCAAGTGGCAATAAATAAAGATGAAAAATTTAAGAGAGCTTTCAGTGTCCCAGTAGAACACTATGAATGGAACGTCATGCATTTCGGACTAAATCATGCCCCCTCCAAATTCCTAAACGTTATGGATAATATTTTCAAGCCATATTTTGATTAGTTACTACTATACATTAATGATATACTTATATTTTCTAAAAAATTCCATGATCACTTTAAACATATCTAGAAATTTGTACAACTCATCAAAATCAATTGATTGGTTCTTAGCAAGAACAAAATTGAATTATTTCACACAAGTATCAAGTTTCTTGGCCATAAAATTAAAGATGGACAGATCAGTCTACAAAAACATGCTCTAGAATTTCCTGATAAATTTCCAGATATTATCACTGACAAAACTCAATTGCAGAGATTCTTGGGATGTTTAAACTATGTAAGCAGATTTTACAAAGATTGCACCAAATATAGATCATTACTCAACAGAAGACTACAAAAACATCTAGAACCCTAGTGTCAAGCCCACATTGAAGCTCTCAAAAGAATTAAAGTGAAGTTAAAAACTCTTCCTATTGTTCATATCGCTGATGAAGATTCTTTCAAAATTGTCGAAACAGATGCTAGCAATGAAGGATGGGAGGAATTTTGAAGAAAAATAAAGAAGGAAAAGAACAAATAGTTCAATTTGTCTCAAGGACTTGGAGCCCACCTAAGAAAAACTATTCTACTATATAAAAAGAGGTCAAAGTAGCATGGAATTGCATTGATAAATTTGATATCCACGTGATACACAAAAAGTTTCTCTTAATAACAGATGGCTTTGCACTAAAGAAAGTCCTTAGTAAAGCTATAAAGAAAGCGAGAGGAGCTAGGTTTGCAAGGTGGCAGGATCTATTTGGAAATTTGAACTTTGAAGTCGAACACATCAAAGGCAAAAAGAATTGTCTGCTTAACTTCCTAAGCAAAGAATATTTAAATCAGAAAGACAC
>APFE030024317.1:0-17259 GCA_000404065.3 Pinus taeda
TTTCTAGGTGCTGAGCCATACATCCTTTAACTTGTTGTACTACTGCATTAGAAGAACACCAAATCGTAACATTAGAAAGGAAACAAAAACAATATGTTATTGCACTCCCCAATATCCTTGGCTCCCTTTGGCTTTAGCTCTTTTGGTAGCCCTTTCTAATAAGACCAAGACCCCTAACCATCAGCTTCATACTCCACTGTGGTGTTATGTTAGAGTCCCAACATGACGTAAATTTTATCAACACACCTTACGAAGTCATGAGCTTCGAATTGTCCTTTAGCTCCTTATCATTTCTCCTCCATGGGACCAAGAGTTGTGAGTAGTGGTATAGCCCTTGGGTGCTAAATTATCATAGCCAACATATCTTGTAACTTTTATTCAATTGATGTTATGAGGTTGCGAGGATTGTTGGTTTGTGTTATATTTTTTCCACATCTAGCCCAAATAGTTAATTGGGGGGTTAGAGGGGGGGCAGAGCCCCCCTTCATTGTGCCAATTGTGTAGCAAGGGGGGGTCACAGGGGGTTTGAGGCATACCCATAACCCCACTTTTGAAAAATTTTGGTTTTGGACTCTATGTTAGGTTGGGTAGACCCACCTATGGTTTTGTGCATGATTTTTGCACATGTTTCTAGGACGCAATGGTTTTTGGTCCATGGCATTGGACGTGATGATTTTTAGTCCATGGTATTGGACATGATGGTTTTCGGTCCATGGTATTGGATGCTTGGGAATTTATAAATATGTATTGTAACATTGAAAGGAACATAATGAAAAATCAAGCTGGTGGTCCTAGTTTTGGGATGCAGGTGAAACTCTCTGTGTATATGTATTTTATGTGTTATGCTCTCGCATTGTTTATTTTCTGCGTTTTAGAATTCATATGAAGGTAATTTTTGTATGGGGTTAAAACCTAGAAGGATTGGAGATCCTTTTCCTTGAAATTTTCATGTTTTTCCTCCATGGGGCTAACACTATAACCAATGACTTAGCTTTTAATTGCTAAGGGATTTTTTTCCTACTAGGGTCCAATCTTCCTTTGTTAACTGCTTTTCTCCCTTGGGTTTTTGGATTCTCTTGACCAAGTGTCAACCCAATATTGGAATCCCTTTCCATCGGAATTTTTCCAAAACCCATTTGCACTGAAATTATGAGGTCTTCATCCTCCAATATTCCAACCTTCAATATGATGTCATTACTCCATGTGGTGACTCCTTAGTGGTGACATGTGTCACCTGGATTTGGCTATTAGGCCACCTAATAAGGTTGAATCTTCCAGCCACATGTACTATCGTACTGCCACGTGATGTTGACATGAGATGCCACTAGAGTTTCTCAGAGCTAATCTCATGCTACCATGTGTCCTACCATGGGAGAGAGAAGAGGGCCCATCAAACCTTGGTTTTGCAACATAATCCTTCATTAATTTTCTTTGGTATTGATCAGGGATTTTTACCATAATCGTACTATTGGATATTGTAACTTCTAAACATTCCTTTGCTAAGAAGTTCTGATATTTTGATATCTGATGTGCCACCAGCTTTTATATCCCGATGTCTGATACTCTTATGTACTAATATTTAGACGCTTCGATGCTTTGATGTGGGAACCTCTAGTAAACATAATTGTGCAACTACACCTTGTTTTTCTTTCTTTAAAAGATTTTGAATTCCATTAGAGATGATTATCTTTCGTGATTTCCATGCGATAACCCTTAATTCAACTCCCTTTTCTTCTGAAAAACATTTCATGAAAATTTCTTGAAAATTAAAAGCTATTATATCCAAGGATTTTAGCCATTGCAATCCTAGTACAACATCAACACCACCCATTGGAATGGAAAGAATTGGGCTATTCAATACATATTCTCTCATGGATAGCTTGATATTATGGAACTTTCTAGAGAAATTTATGGTTCCTCCACTTCCAACTGTCACTTGACACAGTGGTATTGGATATAGGAAGCAATTCAATTCCTTTGCTATCTTACAATGAATAAAATTATGGGTACTTCCTAAATCAATCAACACTATTACCTTTTTCTTCTTGATATGTCTTTCTATCTTGATAGTTTGAGGAGTGGTAATTCCGGCCAATACATTACAAGATATGGTCAGATTCATTTCTTATTTCTCTAGTGTTTGTTCTTGGTGTATATCCTCTTCTTTTGATGTTTCTTATTCCTTTTCTTCCTCCTCTTCACAATCAATGTAAAATAATTTCTTCTCAACACACTTATGACCTTTAGTGTATTTTCTATCACAACTGTAACAAAGCCATTTTTCTCCTTTTTCTTCCAATCATTGTGGTGTCAATCTTATAGGTTGTTGAAGGCTAAGGGAAGCAACACTTCCATCTTTATAGTTATGAGTGGTAGGCTTCCTCGTTGGCATACTTTTTCTTTCCGTTTTTCTTGCCAACCTGAATGCCTTCTCTAATGAATCAGGTTCCCAAAGATGAACCTAAAGTTGAATGTTATCCTTTAAAGTCCCTATGAAGACATCAATCCTTTGTTTCTCTAGAATATCATTTACCCTTATATTTAATTTTAGGAAGTCCTCAATGTGTTCTACCATTGAACCCTTTTGTTTGAGATTTATCAATTGGGTAAAGAAGGTGTTTCTCTTTGTATCCTCATAATGTGCTATCATTTCCTCCATGAAAATTAACCAAGTGATAAGTGGTTTATGGGAGAAAATCCATTTAGACCATAAAAATTGACTTGGTTATAAATATAAAGATGTAATACGTGCCTTTTGTAACAGTTGCAAATCATGTAGATCAAAACATTTCTCCAATTATAGTATCCATGTTATGAGATCCTTGCCATCAAACTTACTCATATCGATCTTTGGGATATGGTGGGTCTTTAATGCAATGTTAGATTCTATGAAACCATGATTAACATATATTTTTTTCTCATCATGAATTTCCTCTACTACCTTTTCATCATTAGGAGGACTTTCTTATAGTATCTTTGTCCCATCTTCCTTCAAACCTTCCATGCATTTATTCAAACATTCCATTCCTTTATTCAAATTTCCTTCCACGACACATATAAAACTATTTATCTTAGATTCAATTAGATTCTTCAAATCATCCATCCAAGTTTGCTTACTAGGTATTTCTAGTTTCTTTATTCGAGTCATTATTTTCCTTTCTTTTAGGATCTCAATCTTGAATCTGTTGTATCTCTAAAATTTCGGATCTTCAAGGTCTGAAATTGTGATCTCTGGTACCCCTATGTGTACTCTTTCCAATGCCACTAGTCTAATAAAAATTGGATTCTTCAATAAAGACTTATGCCAAATCGCTTATGATTACCTGATTATAGACTAGTTCAAGAGAACGAACTTGTATGACCTGCCACATGTCACTTTTTCGACCTTCACACCCAGAAAACATACACAAAAAAGTACAATCTATCCTGTTTCTGTAACATCTTATGAAATTTTAATATGATGCTTAGGGAGAAATTTATGACGATTTTCCGAAGGTCACTTGTTTTGAATGTAATTTGGGAATCTACAAAAATCCTAAATGGCTTCAACTATATCTCTGAAAATATAGAAAAACAAGATCTGAAAGTCAGGTTCAAGCTTCACCAAGATTTTGTCTCAAATGGGTTTTAATTTTGCAGTCTAATCTTTCATAGAAGCAAATTATAGCAAAAATGCCACGATGACTTGTTTGAGATGGACCTATGGAGCTTGCAAAAACCCTAACTTCCTCGGATCATATCTCCAGAAATATAGTGAGATAAGACCTGAAATTTAGACCAAAGGATCATATTGATTTTGTCTCAAATGCCATGATGACCTGTTTTGGAGCAGTGAAATGCTAGAATCCAAACCTCTGATACCAAACGTTATGAAACCAGCTCACAAAAAGATAGAAAAGATAGATCAACGACTTAGAAATCAACCTCTTTGAGGGAGAAACATCCTTTACATTACACAAATGAACAATTCTTGGATGATAAAAATTACAAGAGCTCCTTTCTATATATAGGAGTCTAATTGGTCCCAATACAACTAGAGGCTACATAACAATAATATTGTAGGGGAACAAAAATAACGATAGTGGGCTTCTATCGAGTACAATAATAACAACGTGGGGGCTATATGGGAATAATAATACAATAAGGGATCTGCACTAATAACAATAAGGGTTTACACTAGTAGTATAGGGAGCTAACAAAACATAAAATAAAATTAGTGATCGTGGGAAACCTAATCTTTAAGAATTATGGTAAATGTATTATTCTTGTAGGTCATAAATTCAACTATCTATTACCTTGGTAACACATTTCATTTTATTTTCCCAAAATTTTATCAGATGTTCCAACAATTCCATTCTAAAGATCCTTTGTAATTTAATTCTCAACCATAAAGGTGTAATATTGAGAATACTCATGCTATTAGCATTTTTTTTAGATAGTAGTATTTAGTCATATCAACATGCATTTAACTATGCTTAAGAATATTTATTTTCCTTTATTTGTTGTATATCAGTTAATCTATATGTCATGGATACATTTCATGCTTCTTCCTTTCTAACGACACAATTTTCTTAGATGTTTTGATTATAACTATACTTTAAATTCTCAACTTCTCATTCATTTTATTTCATTCTTACTTTATTCCATGGCTCAGAGCATAAAGTGAATTCTATATACTATCCTTAATCATGTAAAATTGATTGTATAATGTAACTATTTTCCATTGCCAATTATTATCCTTCCTTATGTTCTTAGTTACTGATGGTTCAGTATCTGATAGAATTTATATGCATTGAAGGCCTATTTAAACCTTCAGTTCTCTTGTTGCAACGTCTCTAGCACACTTTTCACTTTACAAAGCAATTTTTCCACAAAATGTGTCACTATTTTGATTAACTCTCTCTAATTTTCAGCACTATGTGCCTTTCGTGACATGTATCCATTGTTCATTAGCACACCACTCAAGACTGTAGGTATTAGTAAAATTGGTGTGACACATATGTTATTAGTCAATTTAGATTAAAAGTCAACAATATATATATATATATAATATATATATATATCTATATATATAAAATAGGGACATGCAACTACCTTACCTTTAGTACAATGGTCAATAAGGTCTCAACCATCACCCAGATTAACCCTTATTCACATAAAAGGTAGACTGTGTCATCAAATTAGACCCAACCTTTGTTCAGAATGAATAATGGTTATCACCTTTGAGTTTTATATAATAAAAACAAGAATTTATATGTGAAATACTCCAATCCACCTCTATAATTTGGAACATGTTTGAGTTTTCTTTCTCTTAAGTCTCACATGTATCTCTTGTTTCGATTATAAATAAATTCATATAATTTCAAATTTATCTCTATGAACCTCTAAAAAAATTAATTCCATCATTTTTCACCAATTTATTTCCCGTAATATTTCTTTACTCTTGGCTACCCTTTTTTTCTAATATTGACATGCAATAGTCCATTGATAGGAAAAGGTAAATACTCTGTAC
The DNA here is from genome assembly GCA_000404065.3 of Pinus taeda. Lineage (NCBI taxonomy): Eukaryota > Viridiplantae > Streptophyta > Pinopsida > Pinales > Pinaceae > Pinus > Pinus taeda. Next base: position 5,513 of record APFE030024317.1, read on the forward strand.
AAATCTGGATGAGTACCCTAAACTGGGCTTTGATGAAATATATTTCATCCTTATTTTCTCAATATATTTCTTCCAGATTTCCTCATAATTTTTTTATATTTACTTCCACTGTATTTTGGTCTTATATAACTCATATCATTATAACTAACCCATGTTGGATAACGTGTTAGAATACAAAAAAAAATCTCCCATAAACAACCTATATAATTTTCTCATTGGAAATATTGCTTTGAAGATTATTAAGAAAAATCAAATTGATTATTCATTGTGTACATTCCTTCATATGTGTGTATGTTATCAATTTAAGGAGTTAAGTTAATTTTTATTTTCAGCATTCCCCAACTCCTATTCACCCACATAATTTAAATAAGTTGTTTATGTTATCACTATCCCAAATTATTATACTCAAATGGTACAGTCTAAATATCTGTTGCGATATAGATTTCTCTTGTCACTAATTTTTCAGTGAAAATAAGGAATGATTATTATAAAAACATTCCACTTAAGATTATTCCATAACTACTAGAATTTTAGAACATGGAAAAAAAATTATTTTGTTTAATTTCCATGCTAGTTGACATGCCATGCTAGTGGAAACTTACAAATGCATCTGAAATCTTGTTTAAGTATAAGAAGTTCATCTCTAGAACGCCTATCTTGGTTTTCCAACTGAAAATGATATATTTTCTTCTCAAATCATTATCTCCAACGTATTAAGGAAGATCAAATTGCTTATATACTATATGCATTTCCCCCATGTGATTATCTGCTCTAATTTAAATGTGAGTTGTTTTCTTCCATGGAAATTGTGGTAACCAGTCTTTAATTAATCAATTAATATACTCTGTAGTTTTGTACATTGTTGTAAGGTAAGTAATTCAAACCTTGACTAGGTATGTTTAAACAATTAAAAACCTTCAATACATTACCTATCCTTTCAGTTCTGTAAATACCTAATCTGGTTATATTTACTTTACTATTCATTGACTTGTGCAGAACACCGGTTGTTATGTTAATTTAACCTTTATAATTTTTCTAGAATTATAAGATAGGAATATCATATCGTAGATTGAGTGACATCTATTATGTTCTATTTTGTTTTTTACCAATAAAATTTTCCTTACTCCTACCATTTGTTTCACTGTGGCATGGCATTCAGAGACACTACTTGAGGACAAGATAGCATGAACCTAGTTAATTGGACTTATATTGGTTCACAATCAAACCTGAAATATTTCCCCTACAATGAACCAACCATTATTGCTGTTAAATTTATGGAATATTAAAATTGTCTCATTCCTATGACCTATAATCACACCCAATCATTGAAGCCCATTAGGTTTGAGGTTTGAACACAAGGCTTTGATACGATTAGTCAGGAACCTCAGTTATACATAATTTTATTTATTTGTTTTGTTACTCATTAACTATGGTAATAACTAGTTTTTTTGCTTATTATGATTAGAGTGATATTAGGGCCTCCTCTTGTTCTACTTAGGAAATTTTTACCTCACTAAAAAGCTTCATAATAGTTCTCTAGTTTATATGCATACATTTTTTTTCTCAACTTATTATAAATCTTATTAGGTTTGTTAATGATTTTATACAACCTATGGTACTTGTTCTAAATCTCTTGGGTCCTCATACATTCTTAATAATGTATATCTATAAAAAAAGATTAATACAAAGTAAACTACTTGATATATGTATACAAACATATATATGTAGCACCACCAATTAGCTTAGTTTATTCCCAAACATATAAATGGTTTGACTTTAATCTATCCTTGATTTTCACAATAATTAATGGTTTAACATAATTTACCAATTATACCAATGGCCTCACTATTGATTCTATATTGCACACCAACTGCACATTATTTGCACAAAATTCAAAGACAGGGACTATCCTTGGGCACAACACATCAAATCTAGGTATGCCACATTTCCAACTTCACATGTCGATCACATAACTTAGAATGGGCTATTAGTTAGATTTTTGGGTGGATGGTTTTGATTCTACAAGGCGATCAAATGGTTGTGTTTTGTTGGGTGAACCCTAACTCCCTATTATTCTTTTTTCCTTGGTAATTTGTGTGTTGACACTGTAGTTTGCCTTTCATTATCTATAGATAGCCTTTCCCAAGGAATTCTTAGAATGATCATCGTATCCCTATGGAGGAAGCATGTTATTTCACATCAACATGGAAGTACACCTAGGTCTGCTTAGTTTCTTTCAAAGTCATTCTTTTTCACTAGGTGTCGTGAGAAAAAGACACAGAGGGTACTTGATGTTTTATCTTGCCACTCCTAGTGTCACCCTCTCATCATGAATTCCTGTGCATTTTCTTTACTAATATACCATTCTTTGTTGAATATGTCTTTATTTACTTGTACTTTTGTTCATTATTTTCACGCTTGCGTTATGCTTATCAAATACGATTCTTCTAATATATCATTTTTTCCTTTATATGCAGTTGGCCTTAATGCCTTTCACCAGGTAAAAACCCCCCTTATTTTCTAGTTATTATGTTGATTAATGTTCTTCTGGTTTAAATATTTGAAAAACGATCTTTGGAATTTATTGCTCTTCGTCAAGGAACATGGGATTTTTTTCCAGGTGACAATGCGTCTGCTTCTCTTTCGGCTCTAGGACTCTGGTACTCATGGCCAATGACATTTCTAGTACGATTGGACTTTGGTCTCTTCTATTGTTGAAATTTATACTAAATGTACTATATATATTTGTAGATTATATTGTACCTATCATTATACTAGTTTCCTGGTACCCTAGTGTAGGTAATTACCAAAAATCGGGGTAACCATCGACTCTCATTAGAATAAATTTTGGCTTAAAAGTCGCCCCGCAAGGAAAAATCAAGAAATTAATTAAAAATGTCATGTAGATATTTTCTTAATATTACTCTATTTTTTAATATTTATCTATGTTCAACAATATTTATTAGCATGATATTTAATAAAAGAAAAAAATATATTATTTATATCTTTTTACTTTCATCGAAATCACTCAATATGTTGCACTTTTATTAAAATAACTATCTATATATATTTTAAATTTAAATTTAACTGTCTATATTGATATTTTATATTTAAATATCTATATATATTTTATATTTAACATATTTTTTGGGTGTTTTCCTTAATAGCATTGTCTACTAAAGCCACAAATTTTGCCAAAATATATTTTTTTCGCTAGAATCTAGTAATTTATCCTTTCTTGAGAACACCTTTTAAACTATTTAATTGTCTCTTAAGTATTCAATTATTTATATTTAATTTAATTTAAATATTTTATAGTTAACTATTTAGTTGTTTTATATTTAACTATATATTTTATATTTTTTGGTTAGAATCCAATAAATTATCCTTTCTAGAATAATTTTTTTTTTTTTTTTTTGTAAATCGATCTTCTATTCATTTTTCAAAAAAGTGTACATCATTAACAAAAATGTAGCTAGTCTCACCCTGACCAGGTTTTTTTACTACTTCTAGTAGCAAGTCATCGTAAGACAAAAGTAAAGACCACAGTAGATAGGGCCAAAAGCATCAGAAGGCAAGCAAGGTACATAAAGCACCTGATATCATATCAGTCACCAGAAGTGACAAAGGTTGGGTTGTCTAGGGTTGTTTCAAGAGGCGGAGGAGGGCTGAAGATGCTTGGCACATGCTCTTCAAAATGGACCATCTAGGCCTCCATCTTTTCAACATCCTCAAAGAGTAGATTCTAGTTGCACCAGATCACCACCACACATTCCTAGGTATGGCATTGACAATAGTTCATCTTTTTCAGTGTCGCGATAAAATTTGCATGTTCCTCCTACCTCACATGCTCTATGGTAGGCAATCTATCCATAAATTTGTGGATGAGGTCCCAGCAATGAACCATGCACCATATCTATTGCTACACCTTTCTTCTACAACGTGCTACCCCCTAACTTCATCCTCCTTCATGACAAGCAAACCCTCCTCGATGCGAGCCACTCATGGTTTGGCTACCTTGACCATCAATTGAAACTCTTAGGCCTTTCCCTCCTTCGAACCATTGTTGTAATTACTTCCAGATCTTCCTCCTTGATGGCCAACTGAAGGCGACGAGCGAAGATGGCCACCCCTAGCAGCACCACATCCCATAGTGTTTGCCGAATTATTTTTCGAAGGGGACGACTTGTGGGATATGTGCGGTGCGAGCTTCATTCCAATCCACCAGAAAACAATGACCCAAAGGGAAATGGAGGGCTTCCCTCATTCGACCACCAGGACCGTCTGCCTACTATTCGAGCTCAGTTGTGTAGAAATCTCTCTCACCACCAACAACATAGAACCACCAATGCGTGAGTGAAAAATGCTACCTCCCACCTAGTCTTCCACCCATGGCACACTACGCCACCAGGATGAAATAAACCTAGATGAAGAAATAGTGAGGGCACCAAGAACAAAGTCTCTCAATGTCTGAACATGCATCTCCCCACCCAAACTACTTAGCAGAAGAATTCCCAACCCTCTGTTGAACCACCGCTTCTCCAGGATAAATGAATTATCCCATTGAATGCTCCAACCAACTAAAGGTATCATTATGCTTAAGCAATATGTCATCAAGATATACCCTCATGGCATTCGGAAGGACAGTCGATGGTAAATCTGCCACCTTTCCCACACCAGTTGCACTCGTGACTTACCAATTTCCCTCTACAACATCACACCCCAGGATCCGTAATAATACCATTCGCCATTCAAGATTGGAAAATTGGGTTAGGTCCTATCTAGGTTATAATAGGCTTCCTCCCTAGCCATGAATGCTCTCCTGATACCACCATATGCAACATACCCTTCGAGCAAATGTTTCACGCAGTCAAGGTTCAATGCCCCTGATCTCAAGGTACTTGGAGAAAGCATGGGGGAAGGCCTTCATACCTACATCCACATGCCCATTATCAATCCCCACGCGGTCCTTCGGGGCTTGAAATCATGTCACTGAACACATCTGTTGTGATGGGATACTTTTTTTTTTACTCTTTAACTATTTTATATTTAAGTGTAGCTATATTTTTATTTTAACTATTTTATATTTAACAACGTTTTAACTAATTAACTATTTTATATTTTACTATAATTATATATATGTTTTTAAATATTTTATATTTAACTATAATTGTCTAAAATTAAATTATATATATATATATATATATATATATATATATAATATATATATATATAATATATAGATGTTATTTTAAACTAATTTTTTGGGTGTGTTTTTGAGGCATGCTTATTAATGTCAAATGGGCCCACATTTCTAATTTATATTTTTTTCACTAATATCAACATTTGCATTGCATTAATAACTCTTTTTGATATCCTAATTCATATGGGTAAGGAAGGTAAATAACATTAATAAAATATTTCACTCATACCCAAATTAATAATAAAAAATTTCATGAATACCAAAATTAAATAATTTAAATTTGTTTAAAACATTTACCTCTTTTTAAATTAACAATAATTTGATTGATTTACAAATTATGATATAGAAATTACTCGAAAATTTCATCGGCACTTTTATGCACAAATTTCCTCTAATGTAGCTTTACTTCCATTAAGTACAATTTATAAAGGTTTAATTCTAGGTGTCCCCTTCGAGATATTTCGTTTATGCCTCTTTTAAACTTTTCTTCTCTATTGTAAACACTAGAGAGTTTCCAATCCCATGGTTTACTAGATTTTCTATCAATGTTATTCCAATCCTAACCACGAAGGAAGTGCTCACGTTTTCTTCTCTATAGGAATGTAATTTGACTTCACCATATTATAATATTGTTAATAATGTTACCATCTACTCTTCCTATTCTTAATTCAAAGGGTTTTTTTCATAATGTGTCATTTACAGGTATGAAGGCCAACATTCTCTATTTTCTCATCGACCCCATCTACTATTAGTAATATGGATGATATTCCTTTCTCTACTTCAAGTCAATGTTGTCAGAGAGTACTCAGTCAGTTCAATCTCTTCATTTTGGTGATGGGTTTCTATCATGTTTTGCACATGTAATCATACCCATTTGGTATTTAAGATTTTACGATGAATGTCATAATTATATTATCTTTGTATTCTTACAAATGTTGTAATATCAATGTTTCTGTGTATATACAACAAACTAGATTAATCTTGATTTTATTTACTCCTATGAGACATTGTATACAATAATTTTGTGGTTTTTATGAATAAATATATTTTTGTTAACTCCTTCACTTATGAGTGTTTCTTGGTCTTATTTCCTAAATTCAATTTATATACACTTTGAATTTTTCATCATGGTTCGCTACTTGAGTATGTATGTTTTCCTCTTATAGTTTTTTCTCTTCTATTTTTGTCTTAGTTTACAAACATACATATTAGTTTGCAAAGACTCAAGGGTCCATTTTAGAGTGAGTCACATATGCTCTGGAATTGTATACCAAAATGTATACGTAGTGCCAAAATGTAACTGAAGGTGAGGTTAATAACACCTATATTAGGGTTACTTAAGTAATTTGTGGTTTATATATTTCCTGAATGAGTTTAAACCTTTTTACACCTTTACTATTCCGGATTATTTCAATCTAATTTAATAATGTAGGGTCTGATATATATATATATATATATATTATATATATATATATTATATATATATATATATATAACAAATTGATAATATGGATTGTCATGCACCAATCCAAGTACATTTACCCACTTGGAGTATTTGTTATTCCATTCGGGGTTTGGTATAGGGGAGGGTCGCCAATACATGTGCGCCCTCCCCGCCACGTCCCCAAAGCCACGCGTAAAGCACATGGAGCCGGTACGACACCTGTCCACCGTGGAGCTCCATGTGTGGGCTACTGTATGCCACCTTAAATGCGTCTGTTCGTGCCAGTTATCAGGTTCGTTTGGGCTCATTCCTGCGATGTTCTGCAATTCCTTTGTGTTTCTGCTCGGGGCCGGTTGTTGGGCAAAGCCCCCCCGGAAGATGGCGTGGAACCGCCCCGGAAACTGCGCGCTTGGTCGCCTATTGCTATGCTGGTAGAGGCGTTTGCTGTGCTGGTAGAGGTGTTTGTTCATGCGAAAACAGTTGTGGACCTGCGCTCTTCGCCTGGTATGCAGGCGCTGGTTGACTTGTTTGCTAGTGTTGCAGGGTATGATGTCTGCACAGCGCTTCTGCTTTACTTCTGTTGTGCCGCCTAGATTTCTTGGTCCGCATTTCTCTGTCGCTGGTCTTATTCGGCGATTTTGTTGTTTGGGGAGGAGTCGGTCGTCGTTTTAGAACGCTGGAGGTCAAATGTTGTTTTTCTGGTTTTTTGTCGTTTTTTGTGGTTTTCATTGGCTAATTTTTATTTTTCTTCTTGTTGCAGGTGTTGCAGGTGTGGACCTTCGTGTGGAAGAGGTCGTTGCAGGTTGGCGAGCTCCGGGGAAGGTCGGCGAGCATGTATCCGGTAGGATTTTAATCCTACCAGCTGCACTCTGTGTTTTTCAACACAACATCTGTGTTTTGGATATTTTGTAACCTTTGTAATGGTATTTTATGGAATTTTGTTAGGATTTCTTAGGGTTTATGGGCTGTTTGTTGTTTATGAGGGTTTATGGGTTTATGGGCTATTTGTTGTTTATGGGTTTATGGGTTTATGGGTTGTTTGTTGTTTATGGGTTTATGGGTATATGAGGGTTTAGGGTTTATGGGTTGTTTACAGTTTGTTATCTGTTTGTTATCTATTCGAATTTATATGAAATTGTATTACCCATTTCGAATTTGCAGAGTTATCTGTTCGTAATGTGCAGAGTTATAATGTGCTTTTTCCATTGAAGTAATTTAATTACCCATCACGGGTTCCTTGTAGTAATTCCTTTAATTCTTACCTGTTCGAATTTATATGAAATTGTATGACCCATTTCGAATTTGCAGAGTTATCTGTTCGTAATGTAATGTGCAGAGTTATCTGTTGGTCCAACTCTTTCCACACTACCGCATGCAAGAAATATAGTTAACAACCCTTGTCGAGGATGTGAAGCTTGAAGATGCATATCTCTACTTCACACGAAATATGCAAACTTGAGCTTGACAATGTCAAGGTGCATATTAAACCCCAGTTACAGGGGTTTATTCTAGTTTAAAAAACAAGGCATTCTTATCTCCTTGCTGGTTTAAGCTGTTGATAATTAGACAAGCCTGTGCCTTCTTTAGGGTTTAGGGTTCCTAAGGAATCCAACCTTGTTTTACATCCTTATTTTGCAATAGTATGCAATATTTGAATTTGGTATGTGAAATATGAAATTTCCTATTTCCTACTCTTAGAGGTAATATGTGCTTCCTATGGAAAATTGGCCCATTGTTTTTGTTCTTATATCACCTATCGAGGTATTTCTTATATTCTCCTTTGATTTTGTTTATATATTCTTCCCATCTCTCGCAAAGGTCATGAATTACCTTTTTCATGATTTTGCAAAGGTATTACTTTTTCCTTATAACAAGGTATCCAGAGGGCTAAATTTATCATCTGTTTCTTTCATCAAACGATCTGTTTTCTCCACATGAAGAACGTTTTTCTCTACCATATTTTGTTTTGGTTCCCAATCCTCTGTTTGCACAGTAGTGTCTTGGGTAAATTTTTCACCTTTCTCCTCATGATTGTGTGGAGCATATATATATATATTGTTTTATGTTATGTATTTTAATGAAAAGGTTCACTGTGTGCTACAATCACATTGGTGCATTACAAAATCTCATATATATGTTTCTAGTATTTTCACACTTTTAAAATTTTACTCATTTGTCTCATAGGTTTCTCAGTACGTATGTGAATTTGGTATGTGAAATATGAAATTTCCTATTTCCTACTCTTAGAGGTAATATGTGCTTCCTATGGAAAATTGGCCCATTGTTTTTGTTCTTATATCACCTATCGAGGTATTTCTTATATTCTCCTTTGATTTTGTTTATATATTCTTCCCATCTCTCGCAAAGGTCATGAATTACCTTTTTCATGATTTTGCAAAGGTATTACTTTTTCCTTATAACAAGGTATCCAGAGGGCTAAATTTATCATCTGTTTCTTTCATCAAACGATCTGTTTTCTCCACATGAAGAACGTTTTTCTCTACCATATTTTGTTCTGGTTCTCGATCCTCTGTTTGCACAGTAGTGTCTTGGGTAAATTTTTCACCTTTCTCCTCATGATTGTGTGGAACATATATATATATATATATATATATTGTTTTATGTTGTGTATTTTAATGAAAAGGTTCACTATGTGCTACAATCACATTGGTGCATTACAAAATCTCATATATATGTTTCTAGTATTTTCACACTTTTAAAATTTTACTCATTTGTCTCATAGATTTCTCAGTACGTATACCAAAAGCAACTTATTGTTTGTCTTCGCCGATTATGAAACTGTATCACTCTTTTTTATACCACTTTCTAATCATTTTTCTTTACTCACTATCACCTAGTCTTTCCATCTATTACACCTAAATTTCATTAGAATTTCTAGAAATAAGTGTTATTTTGTTTGGTTTTCGAAATTGTATAATACTCATACAAATACATACATATCAGTGAGAATGAATTCCTAATTTGTAAATGGTTACTCTGAAATATTCTACAAGTGAGTAGTAAAACAAGTTGGTAGTCAACATTCTTATTAGATTCAAATACTTTGCTAAATCTATAGAGTTAAATTTGTATTTAATGGATCATGATCTCATAATTTAAATCCTTAAAATCAAATCCCTCGTGCTTGCTAAGTTAACATCTTAAAATTAAACAACATTTAACATATTTCCATGGATGATAAAAGGAGTCTAACCAGTCTCGCTGCGGATCGAGTTCGCCACCCAACCTACAAGTGCCTTTTTCAGTTCACCCCGAGCTGAGAATCAGTTGCCAAGGTATCAACAACCTCTGTTGATGAATTTGAAATAAAAGAAAACCCTTGAAACTACTTTGTTCTTGCCTTCAATTTTTCATTCTATTAACTAGAGAGAAATCTTACATGTCAAACTATTACAGATTATTGTAGGCCAATCTCTTGTTCAGAGGTGCACTGCAATTGTAGAATTCTTAGAAAAGGAGTATCCATTTATTCCTCCAACTGTGAATGACTAGATTATGCATGATCATGTTTGCAAAGTTGCAGCTGATCTATTTGGTGCACATAATCTAAAAATTGCAACTCCTCTCATGCCTGGAGAAGACTTTGCTTTTTAAACCGAGGTTATACCTACAGGATTTTTTCTCTTTGGAATGAAAGATGAGACATGTCGATCAATACATGCACCACACACTTCACTATTGACCATTGATGAAAATGTTCTCCCACTTGGTGCTGCGATGCATGCTGCCTTAGCTGAAAGGTACCTTAATGAAGGCAACTTTAGGCCTTCTCAATCTTCAGTAGTAGACACTAACATATTATAGTGAATTCAGATAAAGGACTTGAATTAACACCAATTGGAAAGTCTGGTTTTTCTCTGGGTCAGTGAATTTCTCTATGCTGCAGTGATCAGCTATCTATCGTTTGGTATCTTTTTTGAGGCTGTTATAAGTCTTTAGCGCCTTTGGGCAGTGTTATAGAACTCAGATGTGGCATTCAATCAGGTCGAGTCCAATATCATTGACTTGGGAAAACTGAAATATTTGTTTTGAAAATTTGGTCACACATGCAGGATACCTCATTGTCATGTTGTGGTCATTCTCAATGATTGATAGGTTACAGTTGACCTTTTTTAATCTCATGATGCTTTTGAGTTTTTCTGGTTGCTTTTTTCATTCTTAGATGATGAGAGCTGTGTTCGACCCTATTTTTAAAACTTCGAAGACTTGCAATATAATATGATCGAGCTAATCCGCTATTATTTCCATGCGATATTTTTCTTTTTTTTTTAACTTCTGATTTTGTAAACTCATGCATCTTGGAACTGGAATGATTTCTTATGATTAACATATCAAATCTAATTGAATTTTGTAGATTTCCTCCTCATTGATTTCTGTATTTAGCCTTTTCCATATGCAACTTGAAATGTTATTATTGAATTCCCAAACATCGCGGGAATGAGCCCAAACGAACCTGATAACTGGTGCGAATAGACGCATTTAAGGTGGCATACGGTAGCCAACACATGAGCTCCATGGTGGATAGGTGTCGTACCGACTCCATGTGCTTTTACGCGTGGCTTTATAGAAATAGTTTTATCATAATTAATATTTTACAGAAAGACATATTCCATTGAAAATTTCTTATCAACACACAGTTAGGTTGCCACAAGAAATCACTACTAGGTTGTTAGCCAAAATGTTTCTTGGGACAAGAAAAAGATACAATCTAGTGTTGTAAGCCAAAATATTTCTATGACATGAAAAAGATACAATCTAGTGTTGTAAGCCAAAATGTTTCTGTGACATGAAAAAAATACAATCTAGTGTTGTAAGCCAAAATGTTTCTGTGCCAAGAAAAAGATACAATCCATCCAAAATCCACATCATAATGTGGTTAGAACCAAAAACATATGACACCCCTATTCTTTATGGCCTCGAGAATCTTGAGTGCCAAAACTCCCCGAGTTACCTTCTTGAGCTAGGTAGGTTGGCCTACCAGTCAAGGGCTGATTAGGAAATTGTTGATTGATGCCATATGATTGATTCCAATTTGCAGCTTCCAACCATGGAGGTACTGAGTACCCATACCTCACATTT
>APFE030024328.1:0-13441 GCA_000404065.3 Pinus taeda
ATCAGATCTTGCACAATCAAGGGATTGAGTATGCCAATGAGTTTGCTCACGTATTTTCCCACATTGTAGCTTGTGCTCACGTGATTTTGCCAAGGAAATACGTGGTTGCCTTGGAATTATCATCAGTTCTTGAGCAAGTATTGAGCAACGAAGGCAGGCAAGCAGCGAAGGAGATTTGAGCCAATGATTGATTCAGATCTGAGCTGTATTATGTGTAACAGAGGTGGAGATACTTGTGAGAAGTATTATGCTGTGTAATGTTACATGACTCAATCATGAATATACAGATAGTTGGGGTTTTTAGCGAGATGCTTTCCCCGGGATACATACTGTGTTAATGTGTGAATGCTCTTGATGTTTTATTGTTATTTGATGCTGCTATATTGATGATCAACGTAGAGGAGCTTATGTATTGTATATGTTTTCCACAATAGTACATGATCAGGATAATCTCCATTGAATATGTGTTAAATTATTCAAAATTTCTACACCTGCATGTCGAACATGTATGACGATATACTCTTACCCCAAAGTCCAATGTTGCAACCTCATTATAATGATCTGCATCTCCTGCTCTATCTCAGCCAACACATTAGCAACATAACATCCAATAGCACCATGATGACCTAAATTGCATACAATGACTTCACAATGCATATTTGTCATACTATTCATGCATAATATAACCAAGACCATATATGCACAACAACTACATATAGACATATAACACATGAGTGCAAAACCATACACACACCATTCTAGCTAGAGTCCAGTTATCAATGCATGACCATATCAACTACACAAGCCATGACCTCATGCATGACAACAACCATTACTCCATTGTACACATTTCTGCATGCAACCAACAATATGCATAAGCAATTCCAAACCAACTACCAATACGCATAACCACATGTAGTCGAACATAATCGATTAGTTCTTGTAATCAACCTACAAGACTGATGCATGTAATCAAAATATTAAAAAATGTAACCTAACATACAAGGATGTAAGTAGGTATCATGGAATCAACATGTAAGCAACATATAATCCATACACAGTCAGTCACATATCATACATTTAATCAAGCATTCAAACAACCTGTAAGCATACCCTGTTACTATCCATGGTCCACACTAAGGTAGAAGGAGGAAGCTACTATAATGGCCTGATCTCCAATGTCCAATTATGGAAATGGGATCTCCAAAACTCTACTAAATTTAACCACACTTGAAAAGAAAATGATTTTTATTTCTCATACATTTGTATGAGACTAAGTCAAAAACTTTCACTTATTCCACTTGTAACACAATAACTAAAAACATGCCACTTTTCCATTTCCTTACATATGTAACTTTTCAAATTCCCTACATGCAACTCTTTAAATTATTTGCATGAAAATAGGCATAGATCAACTACATCCATATTATCATACTACAATATTATCCCATCTAAAAAATAACATTTTCTTCAACAATTACCATACTTTTACATTTTCATCAAACAACTAGTATATTATTATATTTGCATGTAAGCATTTCTTCAAACACTTTACATGCAAACTAATATAGCAAACTATTTGCATACAAGTAAGCATATATCAACTACAACCATATTATTACACATCAATGCTATCCCCAACCACAACCAACATACTCATTGGGGCATTTTATGAAACAATTTGTATGCAATTAATCATTGAACCATTTAAACATTTCATCAAACACTTTACATGCAAACTAATATAGCGAATGATTCAATGCATATATCCTAAACTGTAGTAGTACAAGTTATGGAAACTGAACCATATGATCAGTGGAATTATCTCTCACTATGGTTCAAGTTTCAACTTTTGAGTTCATAGGTGAAAAGTTATATAAAAAATACCAACAAAATCCTATTTGGTGCATAATTCTAGGAGTATTCAAAAAGCTCAATTTACATTGGTCATATCCCATAAAATATAGCTAATAAATGTTTGAAATTTTTATCACAATATCAATGGGATTTCTCCTCATTGTGGAAAAACTTTCAGCTTTTGAGAGTGCCCAGAATAAAAGTTATAACAAAAATGTCAGCATGACCTGTTTGAGACTTGATTTTAGGAGCATTCCGAAGGCTCGACATCCTGTAGTCATATCTCCTAAAAATTGTGACACAGTATCTGAAATTTCTACCACATAATTAGTGGTATGTCCGCTCAATGTGACAAATTTTTCAGTTTCTGAACGCCTACAGAAGATAATTTATTGCAAAAATTCCAACATGACTTGTCTAAAGGTGCAAGCAAGAAGGTCATCTTCCTTAGATCATAATTCCTAAGGTATTGTGAGCCAATATCTGAAATTTTTAACACATTATCAGTGGGATTTACCTTCAATATGGACAAATTTTCGACTTCTAATATTCCACAGAAGAAAAGTTATAACAGATATGACAGAAAGGTATAAAAATTAACCTTTGTTCTTCATTTTACCTATGATAGAGCCCATCCAGTCCAAGTGTTTGAACCATGCTTTGGTACCACTCTGTAACAACCTTCGGGGTAAATGTGCATAAAAAAACATAATAGGAACAAAAATACAATAAACATATCAGCCATCAAAATCCATATATACATAAGTACATTTGCACATGAAAATCAAGGGAATGATTTTTTTTTTTTCAAAATAAATGCAATGAACCAACTGGAGATGGGACTACCACGTTCCACCCAACCATAGATTGGCTGAGCCAAGTCTCTCGTCAGCCAATCATCCCCATGCCATATTCTAAGCATGAATGTGGGATCTCATATAACACATCAATCAAAACTCATCCAAGGTTTCCAGCGGTCACCCACCTTAACCCATCAAATAGTGATTCCACCTCATGGTCGAACATCACCAAAAACCATCATCAGATTGGCCTCCATCCAAGCCTTCCAGGGCTTCTAGAGCATTTGTCCAACCAAGGCTTCGAGAACTAGTAACTCAACCCACAACTTATACAGGGCTTCCAGAACTTTTGTCCAACCAAGGCTTCCAGGACTAGTAACTCAACCTGCCAAGGGCTTCCAGAGCATTTGTCCTACCAGGGCTTCTAGGACTAGTAACTCAACCCAAGCTGTTTCAGGGCTTCTAGAGTGCTTGTTGAACCAAGACTTCCAGGACTAGTAACTCAATCCAAGCTATGGAAAAATGAGAACCAACCAAAACAAAGCAATGAAAGTAAACCCACAATCACCATGGCTATCCAAGAAGTGGCAAGGCTAGGCAATCCATTATCAATTTCGGCCATCGTCCATGCCAATGACATATCATAACTAAGAAACCACATGCATGTGCCATGCATGCCAAAACTAGTGAAGAAATCATACATGCAACTCGATACCGCAAGAAAATCTGATGTAGTTGTTGATGCCAGTGCCTTCTTGCGCTTTCCTGCTCTTCCTTTACCTTCTTGCTCCAAGAATCCAAGTATGCCACACACTCCAAGAGTGCTCCAAGAAAACTCTAAGTAACCAAGAGTATGAGAGAGAGAGAATAATGAGAGAGCTCCAAAACTGAACTGACAAAAGCCTTCACTCTAAAAGGAAGAAGCTTGTCAATTGATCCTCAAAAGCCTTTTATTAATGAGGCCTCTATTTTCTTCATTTTCTAGTATTTTCCTTCAATTTCCTCCTCACATGCAAAATGTGACCTTTCACCTTCCTTTTTTCCTAATTTCCATTATTTTCATAAATAAATGTGCCAAAATACATATTTTCCTCTTTAATGCCTTAGCCATTGCCTTTGCCAATTTCCTTAGCCATAAACAACCAAATGAACACCCCTTAGGATGTCCTGCCCAACATTCAGCTTGGAATACGTGTCCAAGTCATCTGTGTTTATTGTTTTTAACATTTATTAAATGGAATTTTCACCAGGGCTGTTACAAAAATGAATACCCAAATATTACCGGGTTGAAGAGCATGCAAAGTTTGGCAACCTATGCATACTTGACGATGTTCTCACCACATTCACACTCATTGTAATTTTATTATTAAAAACAAAATTACATATTTATTATTTATTATTTTGTCAAATAATATGGTATATAGTTATTATTATTAGTTTTTATCTATACTTCATTTTATATATATTACATTATCTCTCTTATATTGAGTCAATATTTAAATTTTTATACTTATTTACAATCACTACAACGTTTCTCTCATATTTTATATTGTACTAAACATTTAAATGTTTACACTCATTTACAAACACTATAACTTTTCACCATATTAAAATTGTAGCACCTTTTTCACACAATAATTATTAGATTATAAGAACTAATTAATATTTACACATATTAATAAATAAGTTATAGATTATATTTTCATTATATTTTTTAGCTAATTAATTTTTATAAAACTATATCAAATTCAATATTAATATTAATATAAGAAAAGAAAAAAAAAAGGCTTACTTAGGACCCTCTCTGGGGTCTTTTTTTTTGGGGTATATGACTAAGTGAGCATGGTTGTTAAAATAATAAATTTTAGGGGGGAAATGATTATTAATATTTATTTGTTTATTTTTATTAAATAATAAATTTTTATTTTTATTTTTAATAAATATTTTATTAATTAAAATAATTTTTAATAATAAATATATATTTTAAATAGTTTTATGAGACATAAAATAGATAGTGACAAGGTGTTTTGTTATATTTATTGTATAGATTATGTGTGTCAATCATCTCAGGACTCACATAATTTAGCAAATTATATATATATATATATATATATATATATATAATATATTATATATATATATTATAAGAAGTTAACTCCAAGTCGTTTAGAACCAGAACTTGAAATTCTCACATATTGTTGCTAGTTATAGCTGATCAAGGATTCCATTCTATTGATTCCCTTAAGGTGAGGCGCCCGTAATTAGGGGAAAAGGGTTTGCCCAAGTTCCATCCACAAAATGTGAAAAAGTACTCCAAAATTTCTCCTACTTTCATTCTACTATTACATATATACTATATATATATATATATATATATATATATGTATGTATGTATAATTAATTAATTAATTAATTATTTCCAACTTATAAAAAGGCATTTTTCTCATTGATTTTAACCAAAATTCAAAAAAAATTCAAAGTTGTTTAATGTATAAAATGTGAATGTTCCAAAAAAGATTTCACAACCTAAATTTATTTATTCATTCAAAAATATATTTTAAACACTACAAAATCACAATCTTATTTAAAATTATATTATTTTATACAGCTTGAATGAGCCTAATGGTTAAGAGCATGTGTTTCCTCTTAAGAGGTTACAGCTTCAAAACCAAAGTGGGGTAGAGTATGTATGCCTTCGTAGACTTAGTAGTGAAATCGCTGCGTAGAGGTGGATCCCTTGTCCCACAAACAAGGGGGTCTCTTACACCCATTTGACCTCTGGCTTGACTGTGACCTTAAAAATAGATATTATTATTATTATTATTATTAAATTCAAATAAAAACAATTATTTCATCTATAAATTAAAATATATAATATAAATAAACAAATACATTGAATTTAATTAAAATTCTGAAATTAAGATGCTCGCTGCATCGCATTGTACCTGCAATACAATGGTCAAAACGTTAAGATACAACAAACTCTTTATTTAAGAATGATAGAAGCTTCCAAATGAAGGGAGCGTTGAAGTGCATTACAAATTACAATTGCTGCAATTTCAACGCCGTTCAATGATGGGGTTATCGAGTAACAGCATTTTGTTTAAGCAATTTTTTTAATAGTATTTTTTATTTATTTTAATATTTGCAAATAAATTTAATTAATTTGAAGTTTCTATATATATATTTTAATATTAAAAGAAAAAATATTAGTTATGAAATAGGATTAATGAGTTATAAAATTAATTAGATATTATTAATTTAATATTGAATTTTAAGATTTAGGTGTTTTAAAGGTTTTAAAATACTAAATTAAGTTATATATTTAAATTTGAATTTAAGTGATGAAATTTGTGATGATCGTAAAATTAAATTTTGAAATTTCTATAATAAAAAATTTAAAAATAAATGTTTAGATTTTTTAATTAAATTTAATTAATTATTTTTTTTATGATTTAAAATTGAAGAGTTTAAGAGCTTTGGGTATAGATTATTTGGTGATAGTGTGTATTTTTAAGGTATTTTTTGTGATGTTGTTGGTTCAAATATTTTATTAGCCCTATGTGTTGTGTTGGGGCCACATTGGTATGTATAGAGGTTATAGTGGTAGCACTGAGAATCGACACTAGTACGAGCCATGCTGTGAGAATTGATACCATCAGTACGAGCACATTAGTTGCATATTTTACCAATTCACAATAATAATAATAATAATAATAATAATAATAAATTGAAGAGTTCAAGGACATTGATCTTCCACTTAGTCTAATAGGCCATAATTTCGCTCGAAAAACAATAGAAATTCTGGCATAATTTTCAGAAAAATCCAACTGAAAATTTTGAAAATACAGGTTAGGGTTGTCAAGTTTCAAGATTTTGAGCGCCTTTGAGACTATTGGTGGTGTTGAATCCATTTTTGCCATCAAAAAAACAATTTAAACAGTCCCATAGTCAAAATTTTTGAAGAGTTTTTTTGCTAGATTCCAGCGAGAACTCGTCTTTCGGGCGAAATTGTGGCCCTGATAGATGATGCCTTAATCTTCTACTCATGCTAAACTACGATTGACTTCTTCAACAAAACCCTTCTAAAAAACTACAATGGTCTTGTATATGTAAATAAGCAAGCCTAACACTAAATGGGTAGGTAAACACTATTCAATATGGAAAAAAATAGATAGGTGGAAGAAAAAGATGGCTCAAGTTTTTGTTAAATAGGGAGGAATGACTTAAGTACTTTGTGTGGGTTATAATAACAATAATAATAAATTTAAACCATGTTGACTTGGTAACTAATTGGAACAAGCTAAATACACAAATAATTTTCTAAGTGGACTTTATCCCAAGATGCTAACTCTTCTAGCTTTGTCACAATTTCTCAACATGTCCCTTTGCAGAAATTGAGTAAAGGGAATAACAAACCATTTTCCCAACTACTAAGATTAAACCCAAAAGGCTATTGTAATAATAATAATAATTACAAATTTTACTGTTGTTACATATCCCAATTCTTGAAAGAGTAGAAACCTTCAGGAGATTGAAAGTCGAGATGAAAATTTGCAAGGTAGAGAGCAAAAGGCTTGTTAGGAGAAAAAGGAATAGGTAAATATGAACACAATGTTGTTGAAACATGTGTCTTACATGCAAGAGTTATTGCAACATGCATCAAATTCTAGAGATATAGAAGAATGTCATCCTAACAAGGTCATAAAAATACCTCGTAAGGCTTGAGAGAAGACAAAACCACTTTCATGTTGGAACTGTGGAGAGGAACACCTAAGAAGATATTTTACCAACATACGACAACTGAGGAAGAGAGATGAGGGAGTATCCCCTCAAGCTCTTAGAAACACTGAAAAATTCCCTCTTGAACTAATTAGAGGGATACTTGGAATTTTGAGGTTGTTACAAACCTAGGGAAGGACTCTAACTAAAATTGTGTGCACATGATGGTGATGGACACTCTGAACACCAGAACTCAAGGGATTGAATTTGTTGTGGGCTAATGAATTATCTGTGAAGGGTATGCTTTACATGTCTCTATTATTATTGTTAGCTTCATATTTTCTCTTGTTGTTTTTGGTTGTTGACTTTGAGCATGGCCATGCTGCTTTGTATTTTGTCATGTGTTTTCTATCACAGATTTTCTTTGTTTTTCATTCTTTCTTCTTGTCTTTTGTGGTTTGGTCTCGGTGTTTGTTGGGTGTGGGAAAGGAAATAAAGGGAGCCATGAATAAGAGTTGAACAAAACCCAACTGGAAATGTAAGACTCTGATTAAGCCTTGTACATAAGATAAATAACAGTGTAGGTTGAAGAAGATGATAGAATAGTTAGATGGACTGGTTGGGTCCACATGAACTAAACGGGTAGTGACATGACAACTATGAAAATAGCATAAGAAGGAAGTCCCGTAAGTGGAAACTATGCATGGATGATATACATATATGTGTAATCTATCTTTTACGAACATGAGAAATATGGGAAGGTAATAAATGTATGAGGATGCTAATCGATCTTAAAGTCCATTTGTTGAGAATCATCATAGTAATAATATAGGTGATTAATCTATAAAGTATGATCACTAAGTGAATGGTATGAAAATAAAAGTGGTACATACCATGTTTTGGGTAACACAGTGAGGCTACTTAATGGATTCCATGTCGTGTGGAATACCATTGGGAAAGTGGGAAGGAATGACCCATTGCTGATAATTGTCATTATTAATATGTTATGTTTATGCTACTCATATTTGTTTGTGAACATGAATGAAAATGATAAAGGCTAGAAATTGATAGTGCATGCTTAGCATGGATGAGGATATGCTGAAATTGAATGCAAACGAAGATATTTATGAGGTTTTAATTGAAATCTATCAATAGTTGAGTTGATGAAATTATGACTACTGTGTGTGGTTGAGACCATTTTAGGAACTACTGAGTATTGCAACAACATGGATGTCATCAACCAGATGGATGCATCAAAAGGATTTATTTGAAATTGCTAGTAGATACAACTAAGTAAATAAGGTAGGTAGTGGGCCTAGGTAAAAGGGTAAAGGAAAGGAATTGGGTGAGAATTCCTTCATCTGAAGTCGAGAATTATTGTTTCAAATTAGTGCATGTCTTGCATGAATACTAGGAAGTGGTGTGGTGAAGGTGGGGAGCTCTTGGTATGAAATATTGCAACATTTTTTGCAATGTATGTTGAGTGAAATGGAGAATTAAAATGCTATTGAGTTTAGAGATATGCATTCCTTAGTTCCGACTTATTAGTATGTTGGAATGAATGTATATGATGTCATTTCATTTGACAATTCATTGTTGAGAAGCATCCCAGTGGAAGGATGATTTATTAATGTTCTTAAAGATCTAATGATTATATGAATGTGTAACAACCCCTAGTTAAAATTTCGTGTAATAAAAGTTAATAAAGGAAAAATAAGACCACGATTAAGGGACACTTATTCCAAGCTTAAAGTTGGGCAAAGATACCCTGGCGGGAATCACTGGATGTGTTTATGGCTAAGGAAATTGGCAAAGGCAATGACTAAGGCTTTGGAAAGGTAAAATGACATTCTTTGCATTTATTTATGAAAGGAAAGGAAAATAGGAGAAAAGGGAGGTGAGAGGTCACATGTTGCATGTGAGAAGGAAGTTGAAGAAAAATAATGGAAAATGAAGAAAATAGAGGCGTCATTGATAAAAATGCTTATGAGGATCAGTTCATGGCTTTTGGTCAGTTTAATTTTGGAGCTCTCTCATTATTCTCTCCCTGTCTCTCTCTCTCTCTCACTCTTGGACACTTAGAGTTTCCTTGGAGCACTCTAGATTTGGAGCAAGGAAGGAAAAACAAGCAAAGGAAAGGAAGGAACGCAAAGATCAAGCAAGGAAGAGCAAGATCAAGCAGCTTCAGTAGGAATACTTGCAGGTAACATATTGCATGTGTGATTTCCTAGCTGGTTTTGACATGCATGGATTTGCATGTTGGTATATGGTTCTCTTGATGTCAGTGGCATGGGTTTATCAGGTTATGATAGTGGTTTTCAACCTTGCCTTGCCCTTCTCTAGATAGCCATGGTGTGATGGGATTTTTTTTCTCGGTTGCCATGGTGTGAAGGGATTTTTTTACTCAGTTTTGAGCTTTGGAATTGGCGGATGGTTTTAGAATCTAGGGCGCAGGTGGTCTCAGGAAAATTCGTAAAGGCCTACGAATCCCTTGACTAGTTTTGGCGGGATACACGATAAAGCCTAAGGAGGGAGTCTCGGTTTAGGGCCCAGTGATTTGGTGTGGATTGTGGTAAATCTTGAGAGATTGGTGTCTCGATTTAGGGCCTAGTGATCTGTTGTGGGTCATGGTAAATCCTGAGAGACAAGGAGATAGAAAATTCCTCAAGGATAGTGATGGAGTTTGGCGGCTATCTAACCTCGGTTTAGTTTTATGATCTCGGTGCCGGTTTTGGTGAGAACAAGGTTTTGTGAGGGTGGATGTGGTTTAACCTATGGATTACCTTGGTTGTTTTTGGATTTGTTTATCCATGAGATCCCACATTCATGCTTGGAATATGGCACAGGGGTGACTAGCTGAAAGAAAGATTTGGTTCATCCATGTCTACGATTGGGTGGCACGTGGAAGTCCCGAATTTGGTCATCTTTGCATATGTTTAATAAAATCTAAGTTCTCTTGATTTGGTACTTGTTAATATGTCACTTTAATGGTTGTTATCTCATTGTTATTTCCATGGTTTAATGCTAATTATAAGCATGGTTATATGACTGGTTATTGTCATGGTTATTTCATGTGTTTACTTGTAACTGAAAGGATAATGGACGCAAGACCTAATTTATGTCAAAATAGTTAAGGGAAGAGGGTGGTGATCCTTGTCAAGTTCCACATGAGTTATCAGTAATTTATGCTCTGTCTTGTATTCATTTCCTTTAGATTATATTAATGCCAAGTGCTTGACAAAATGTCAGTCCTAGTTGGGGATGGTGGGGCCTAGTCATGGAGTCAGTTTTTGAATTGTAGTTATTATGGTCATGTAATTTATGGTTTCTGAAGTGTCATGGAATTTTTGGCAATGGCCTGGGCTCTGGGCCTGAAAAAGTGGCTCAAATCCTAGAGACACAGGAACAACATTGGGAAAAGTCCCCAAACACATGCATGCCCATGTTGTGGGAGCCTTTGGAGCCTTTTAGACGCATGCTTGTTTATATCAAGGGAGAGTGCAGGGGTTTAATGGTCAAAAAAAGTTAGTGGGACCCAGAGGCATGTTACCTGAGTGTTTGGGATGGTTCCTGGGAGTCACATTATTGATGTGGAAGGTTTGTATGGTGTGTTTCCATCGGTTCCACTTCCTTAAGGTGAATTAGGATGTCGAATCATATCATAGTAACTTCTCATCACATGTTTACCCCATTTGGATGGTTACTTGGGTGGATGTGGGAGGAGGGCGTTACAGATTGGTATCAGAGCATGGTTCACCCCTCGAACTGGATGGGCTATGTGTTGGTCATGTATTCATGTCGGTTGAACGTGTGCTAATCATCCTTGTGGTCTATGTGCTTGTTGTATATGCATGGTGTTGGTCATGGTTGTAGTGATGTCACCATGTGAAGGAGGATGTTGTTGTTGAGAAGTGTGTCATCATGAGTGTATGATTGGTTATGCATTGCTATGCATGTCAATTCTTACATGTGGTCAAGTGTACAATGATGTAGCGGTTGTTGTCATGCATGAGGTCATGGTATGTGTAGTTGATATGGGCATGCATTGATGACTGGAATTTAGTTGGAATGATGGATATATGGTTACATTCTTATGTGTTATATTTCTATATGATGTCATGACTATTCTATACATGTATTACTCTGATTTGTTGATCCTACAGAGGAGGTATCCTCCCCGAAGTATGCTAAGGTATGTTGGTTTATCATGATTTGGTTTAGTTGACATGATATACCTTGCAGGAATAATATCAAAGATGAATATCAAGATGGTAGACTACAGTTCCCGAGACTCTCCCTATGGATCAGATGAGCACCGTGGTGTTGGGAACTCTTCTGATTTGGCAAAGACACTGAGAAGCTTGAAGGCAGAAATAAGGAGTTGCAAGGCAGACAATGATAGAATCATACAGGAACACGAGAAACAAGCAGAGGTAAATGCAATGATACTTCAGATTTTGTTAGAGCTTTAGTGATAGGGACCACTTTGGATAAGCCATGAGCAGGAGGACAAAATTAATGGGGCATATGTCAACAAGTCTGATGGTGAGTACAAGTTGGATGGAGAAGACAAAATCAGAGATGGAAGGTCCTTGGATACTTCGGATAGGAGGGGTGATAGACACAGGTACTATTACAGTTCTGGTTCTGACAGGCATTATGATCACCATCGTTATCATCCTTACTAGAGGAGTGAAAAAGGATATTTTTTGGATGAGTTTAAGAAATAAAATCCACCTACATTGGATGGAGAGATGAAAAAGTCATAGGATGTAGAGTCATGGTTTCTTGGTATGAAGAAGTTCTTCAAATTGCACGACTATTCAAACAACATGGAAGCAAAGATAACCACTTTAAGTATCAAAGGTAAAGAAAATATTTGGTGGGAATATGTGAAGAATGTTAAAGGCATTCGAGAGGATGAATTGACTTGGAATGAATTTGAGAGGCTCTTCAAGAAGAAGTATTTGTTGAAAACGTAATATGATAAAAAACTAAGGATATTTATGAGTTGCATATGGGTTCCATGACAAATGACGAGTATACTAGAAGGTTCTTGGAGCTATTGAGATATGTGCCTTACCTCAAGGAGGAGAAGGCCAAGGTTTAGGGATTCATCAATGGGCTGCCAGTAACATACAAATACCAGATTGAGTTCGATGAGCCTGGATTGTTGGAGGATGCCATCTGAAAGCTGAAACATTGTTATGAGCAATCGAGGTGCAAAGTTGAGCATAGGAGTGAATTGAAAGGAAATGAGAAAGTTAAAGGAAAGTGGCCACTAAAGCGAGGAAGACGTCAAGATGCAGGTGCGAAAGAAATTATAGTCCCTTACAAGAAGTTCAATACAGTTGAGAAGGGACATGGAGAGCAGTAGACTAGAGGCGATGGTAGAGTAATGTTGCAGTGTTAGATGTGTGGTAAGAATCATCGTAAGAGGGATTTTCTATTGTATCAGGGTGGTAGACCCTAGATCTATAGTTCTCAGGAGGCACATACAGTTGGGGATGTTAGGCATAGAATTCCTCGGATTTATGCAGTTGTGGACAAAATGCATTTGGATCATGAGGCATCTATCATTGATATGGACAGTAAGCGATGTGATCAAGTTGTTTCTATTTTGATTGATCCTGAATCTAATTATAGTTATATTAATCTTGACCTAGTGTATAAGTGTGGCTTGAGAAAAAAAGTGCATGTAGAATCTTTGTTGGTGCGGTTGGATACAAGTACAAAGAAGAGAGTTCACCATTGGGTAAGAGCTTATGCATTTGAGTTAAATGTTATTCCGACAACAACACATTTGAATTTACTACTATTGGGATTGTATAACATTATTTTGGGTATGGGTTGCTTGTACTTTCACAGGACCAAAGTGGATTGCTTCGACAAGGCCATTGAGTGCATGGATGATAATGGGGAAAGGGAATTTTGAAGGGAAAGAGGAAGCCTACATCAGTGAGGGTGGTTACCACTATGCAAGCTAAGCGTAGTTGTCGAAAAGGTTGTCTGATGTTTGCAGTGCATATATCTTGTGACAAGGTTGAAGATGTTTTGATACA
>APFE030024329.1:5056-15875 GCA_000404065.3 Pinus taeda
AAAAAATTAGTAGATATTATCTAAAGCAAAAAAAATTAAGGTTAAATCATTCTAAATAGTTTAATTATTTTACATTTTGGTCATTTTTTTAATTATATTTTTTGATCTATTTGGTTTGAATTCTAGCAAAGATTTGTTGAGATATTAAATTTAGGCTATGTAATTTACACAATTCAAGTTTTCATATATATATATATGATCTCTCAAACATAAAAAGATTAAATATTTAAAAATACAAACAAGTTTTCAAGCTTTACCCATATAAAATTTAAACCTCAAAAAGTTTCATTCCTCTTAATACTTGCTAAATACATTATAAAATGAATAATATAATTTATATATAATACTACTAGACCAATATGTGGATTGTACCCTATGTACTCTAATATTGAGAATAGAAAACAAAATTCACAATGAAAATTATGATGCGCTAACTAATACAACATAATATTGCAACACATACAATAATTCACACACATAAAAAAATCTCATGGATTTTAAGATAATACTCACTACAACACAAGGGGGTTTTTAAGACAATATTTAAGACAATGTTTGGGTAAATTGTCTTAACTTGAGACAAAATAAAATTTGTGTATTGCCTTAAATCTTGGCTTTAACTAGGTGTCTCAAGTTAAATTATCTTAAAATATTGGTGTCTCAAATTAAAGTGTCTTAAAATATTGTCTTTATAAAGACAATATATAACAAGCATTCTTGTCTCTCCAAAGACAAATTCATTTTTGTCTCTCTAGAGACAATATCTTTGATCCTAACTATTGTCTCTCTAGAGACAATAAAAAACTACATTCAAAGATAATACAACATCACTTTTGTCTCATTAGAGACAATAAAATAATGAATCTAGAAAACATCTCACCATTGAAATAAACCAATATTAAAAGTATTTAATTAAAAATAAATTACAATATCATTGATTAATTCATATTAGGACATAGTGGAATCTAACCACCAACCTCTTGCTTATAAAACAGACGCTCTTCCATTGAGCTAGCACCCTTTAAAGAATTATGTGAGAGTTATGGTAGTCCTTGAAATTTCATATATAGGCATTGATTTTTAAATTAACAACTGCACTGGGAGGTGCAAAGGAATGCCAATAGAAGTGGGAGTGTGGAAGCCAATGGGCAAGTGAAAAATAGGGAAAGTTAAATACAATCAAAATTTGATTTTCTATATATCTTCTAAAGCATGTAGCAAGGAAGTTAAATTTAAGAAGAAAGTTACACGAACATAAATATCCTAGAACATTGGAAATCTTTACAGGCACAAAGTATATCAAAGTCTAACAGAATCCCAAAAAAATGGAAATTTGTAGAGATGTTACACAAATCAAAAGGACAATGGAAATCGTGTGTTTAGTAATGTTGGGGATGTCTAATCCCTTTTGATCACTTGGTAATGTGCAATGACAAAAAAACCGATAGACATCATATCAATCCTCTTTACCCCGCCTTGCTTGGCCAATAAATTTTTTGGAGTACCTGCTCTAGCATTTTATAAGCTACTTGAGAAGAAAAAAAGACAGAAACCAATGTGATCCACTGCTAGAAATTTATCAACAATTGCAATCTTCTTGGAAGGCAGTAGATCAACATTACTCCGCTTGATTTTTTTTTTTTAACTTTGCTATCATCCATCTCCAAAATCAGCAATTGAAAAACTATTTACTGAAGGACCTACCCAAATAAGAAATAGTCTCCCTAAACAACAAATAGCCTCCCAAAGATTCATAAGATTTCATTTATGATTCATCCAAGTAGGGGATTCAACTTGGCCAAAACAAAACCCTATTTTTCCTCTCTAACAACTGCTCTTGCTCGTTTTACAAAAGTGTCAGAGAAAAAATTAGTACCATCAATAAACTGTTGAATCAACGAATATGTTAAATCCTAGGCATCCACAAAGAGGAAATTTGGGTATATTACAATACATATCTTGAAATTTGGTATCATATGAATAACTTAGATAAGAGAAATAATGAAAATATTTTACAAGTGACGTTTCCATGGCTGAATGTCAATTCTCCAACACCTGTATTAAAGGTAAAAACACTTCAATATTTTTTCCAAAGAATATCTAATATTCAAATAATGAGGTGGAGATTGCAAGTTACATGTAAACTGGAATTCATTAATTATTCTAGCCACTGAAATGGTCTATATATCAATGTATGTTTTGTACATAGTAAAAGTGGTCATCTTTTAGGATCCCTTTCTGGTGGACAAAGAAAAATTCTTGGACTAGCCATACTAAAACATCCTGGAATATTTATGTAGAATTAAAACCACAATGAGAAGCAAAGAGATTACACGTACCTTGAATCATATAATGGAACTAATTTATATGTATGCAGAATTAAAACCACATTCAGAAGCAAAGAGATTGCATTTACCTTGAATCATATAATGGAACCAATTTCTAATTGAAATCTTTCAGAGAGAAAAGATTAATGTAAAAGAAGGTTTGCATTATGTGACATTGTCAGGAATTTCACATGGATGCTTCGGCAAGGTCGTTCATGGGTTTTTCTTCTGTAACTAAATAGAAACATCAGTTGAAGCAACAGGCTTTTCTACTCATAGTTTAAGGTTTTGCAATGTTTTCTTCATTCCTTGGACTGGTTCTTCTAGGGATGAAATTTGTGGATTAGAATCCACATCACACAGACATAAGCCAAAAACTATAGTTTCTTCTTGAAGGTGTAATTTTGAATAGAATACAATTGTATGCATGTGATTTTCCTAAAATCGCACCAAGACTCACATCCACAATCTCTTGAAAGATTTACCTGGGATTGCTCAACCTTGTGGTTGAAGCCATTTTTGGCATGCCATATGTAACCTCAGATGTTAATGCTTCGTTGCAACTATTTCTAAGAAACTTGGTAATGAATACTTCTAACAACTAGGATATTGGATCTCTGCTTGAATTTAGTAGTGAATGAATTTATTCAAGCCATCTCCCTCGTCATTTATGTCCCACGAAAATCACTACCCTAAGCTAGCCCTCACTAGCTTGCCAACACTATCATAAGGCCTATGGTGCCCTTAATGATGAAGTCTAGGCCTGATTTTAGACCTTTTAATCCATCTTTTAAAGGAGCTAGAAACTAAAAGTCCTCTATCTAATAGCGATGAGCACAATGGTTCAACTCGAGGCACTTCATAAGTTCATCCTCAAAGTTTCACATGAGATAACAACTAGATCCCCGAGGAAAAGCATTTTTGTCTCTCAACATGTTGAATTGCTCAACTCCCTTATCATGTTTGCATGGAGTTCCCTGGATCGCCCATGTAGTTCTTACCATTCCTTGAGTGTATTTTCACACCCATTGCTAGTTTTATTTGCCATGATCTTGCTCACATTTTAAACCTAGACCTTAGAGGATCTAGATGAAGGCTGTTGGGAGCGAGGAGTGGAAGTGAGAAGTGCAATATTCAAAGAGCTTCTAAGAGGAAGGAAGGAATCCAAAAGTGAAAGTTTCAAAAGGATTGTCTGGCTGAGGAAAATACCTATAAAATTTTCAGGAGAAATAGGTACATTATACTCTTTTGGTTGACAATACTGCTGCAGTAAAGTTAGCCAAGAATAGTAGATTCCATTATTGAACCAAGCACATCAACACCAAGTACCATCTGATTCAATATTAATTATGAGAGTTAGAGAAGGAAAAGTTGCCTAGAATGATAAAGTGGCTGGAATCTAAATAAAAAGAATTCAAAAAATATTGTAAAAATATTGTTTGAATCATGGTTTCGATGGTGGAAATAGATTCAATACCATCAAAAACTTCCAAAACACCTAGAATTATGAATTTTAAGAGTTTTTAATTGGATTTACAAAAATCCTTGCCAATTTTTTTCAAAATATAACTAAAATTTCATTAACTTTCAAAACAAAAAACATAATTGTTATACTATAGTATAATTATCATTCAATTCCATGATGGAAAGTTCATAGGATGGAATAAGATTCATCCATGGGAAAATCGAATGTAGAATGAGACTAATCTCCATGTCAGGTGACGATTGCAAGCTGAAGGCTGCCTGTGATCAAGGCTAGTGTTGAGAATCTATGGAAATTGTACGTATTTTTTATTATTTTAAGTTATGTCCTTGAAAGTATCCGTACAATGGAAGCTTATAAAATCATATAGAAATATATTTATCATTGTTAACATTATTTGCAGTGTTAACACTGTTATGCTGAAGCGAACAAAGTTCTTTCTACAAATTAATTACTCCAAAAGGCTTGGAATATGAAATTATCCATTGAGGATACAAATATTATATTAAATATGAATAAGAATGAGAATGAATGATTTACAAATGAGAATGAGAGGCTTGCTTATATATCACGCAAATGTCTCTTCACGAAGAGTCATGTCTCATTTAGACATGCCTCTTCAACGTAATGACTACTTAACTAATTATTATTTATCATTATTATCATTTACATTATATTTATAATATTTATATATTTTATTCGTTACATTGCCTCCTTCCTCAAAAATCTTTTTCCGCAAAGCTTATTGATGACAAAAGGCTTGGTCTATTTTTCGGCTTCGAACGTATTTCTCTCTCGGGATGGTCATCCTTGTCAATACAAGTTGATATGATCTTCTTAGTGACAAACAGAATTGTCGCACTGAGAATGGATCAGACCATCCCAGATTAATCTTCTGTGGAGTATTCCAATCACTAGAATTTTGTAACGACTTGTTAGCATAAGACTGCAGTGAGATTACATCACTATTATCCGGAACATAGTTTGTTGTTTTGGTTCTGACTCGTTCAAATATGTAGCATTGTTGAGTCGTTTGTTCTCATGATTCAGATGCCGATATGAATCATTTTTTGTTTGATTTCTCCTTACTAGGCATGCGGCAATTTTTATATTTTCTTCTAGTGAAGATGTTGTTGAGTTGGTTATGAAACATTCACTCAGGATGTTCATTGTTTGAACTGCAATATCCATGCACGTCTTTTCTTCAACTTGCTTGTCTTCTTCCTAGTTGTGATATTCAATGAATCGGTATTTGTTGTTTTGTCATCAACTTGAATTCCTACATTTCATGCTCCCTTCTTGATAAGTTGTTGTACTTGGGTTTCTAATGACTTCTTGTCCTTCTTAAGTATCTTAATTTGTGTCAGCAATTTTTCACTATGGTTTTTAAGTCGAGAAACTTCTTCATTTTTGTCAATAGTGATTTTGCCAATTTCATTTTGCATTGTAATACTTTTTTACCTTCTTGAGAAATTACTTTTGAAATATCCGATGTATCTTCTGGCGTTACTGAATTAGGTTTCAGTGTAACATCTTGGAGCGTTATTTTCTTCTTCTTATAAAAAAATGCTAAAAATCTTTTCTTAGTATTTAGAATAAAGGAACCTAGAGTTTTCATCCATGGTGATCCCAAAGCCATGCCACTATGGTTAAAAGATAAGGTTTGCACGGTGAATTGTGAGATAAAAGTATAATCTCCAATATTTAGGTGTAAATTGCTTATATCGTATTGTTTGCCAAAAATATTTGATTCATGAATCACCAATTGATTACCACATTTAGGACTAACATAATTACTTCTTTTAGTAGGACTGATAGAGATTATGATGTCTCTTCCTGCGAGTAATCCTTTGATGTTAAATGGTGTGCAAACACATGTACTACGGGTTTCAGGAAACCTTTCATTACTAGTCTCCATATTTTCGTTGATATTTTTACATAAACAATATGTCAACTGGAGCTATTTTTATTATAAAGTTTCACTTATTTCTTCTATATATATTTTTTCAAATATTCTCCTCTTCTTTCTTCTTGATTGGTTCACTCTTAATAATGTTAATAATTATTTTTTTATAATAATAATAAATTAATTATACTTTATAATATTTAGTTTAATATATTAAAAATTAAATTATATAAAATTATATATACTTGTTGAGACCAGTTTTCCTTTTATATGTAACTATATAAGGGTTAATCAGAAAATTTGGATGAGACGTGACTCTTGGTACAATCACAATCTTTAGATTTGAATGATTAAAATTATTTAGATCACACCTTTTTTTCCAATGTTATCAAAATATCTTTTATTTTTAAAATATCATGGGCCACTACCATGGGTTGTTTTTAAAACCTCCTGTAAAAAATAATATTTACCTTTCACGTAAGAGCTTTTGTATCCTTGTTTTTTCTTTAACTTTTAAAATACCATGGGCTATTACCATGGGTTGTTTTTAAAACCTTCGTTAAAATGTTCTCCACGTAAAAAGTAAAACATATTCCTTTTGTTTTTTTGTTTTTTTTTCCTTCAACATTTTAAAATACCATGGGCAATTACCATGAGTTGTTTTTAAAACCATGGGCTTCTCCACATAAAAAGTTTTAAATATACTTCATATGAGATTTTATATGCGTTTTGTTTTTTATTTTACT
Organism: Pinus taeda; assembly: GCA_000404065.3. Classification (NCBI taxonomy): domain Eukaryota; kingdom Viridiplantae; phylum Streptophyta; class Pinopsida; order Pinales; family Pinaceae; genus Pinus; species Pinus taeda. The sequence goes on from APFE030024329.1 coordinate 11,519, forward strand.
TTTTTTCTTCTTCTTTTTTTTAATTTATTTACTTATATTTTTGTTTATTTTTTTTTATGGCCAAAGGTCAACTAGTGAGTTGGAGACCCTCCAACTAGTGAATTTTCTTTTAATTTAATTTTGATGGCCAAAGGCCTAGAAAAACGGAGAAAAGGAGAAACTCACAAATTCTGAGCAGAATGCTTCAATTGTACGGCAACAAGGTTGACGAATTTTGATAGTCAAGGACGTGGATTGGAGAATGAGCACTGTGCACTGGTTAAGAAACCTAAAGGACCGAACTGCTCTAATACCAAATGAAGTGAACAAAGTTCCTTCTACAAATTAATTAATCCAAAAGACTTCAAATATGAAATTATCCATTGACGATACAAATATTATATTAAATATGAATAAGAATGAGAATGAATGATTTACAAATGAGAACGAGAGACTTGCTTATATATCACGCAAATGTCTCTTCACGAAAAGTCATGTCTTATTTAGACATGCCTCTTCAACCTAATGACTACTTAACTAATTATTATTTATGATTATTATCATTTACATTATATTTATATTATTTATATATTTTATTCATTACATATGCAGTATTAAATGCTATATAACACTGCTATGCAGTATGGAATGTTATATGTATTGTTGGCACACTGCTATACAGTGTATGTTTGATTTTTAGTGCATCTTTAAAATATCATTAATCTAACTATGCGCAGAAATATATTTACCGTGGTTAACATTATTTGCAGTATTAAATGATATGTAGTATGGTATGTTATCTACATTGCTGGCACATTGTTATACAATATATGTTTGACCTTTACTGCATCCTTAGAATACTATTAATTTGACTATCCATATCCATATTCAGAATATTATTAATTTTATTAAGCATATCTACACTCACACAACATTCAATGCTTTTATACATCACACTATCTAATAACGATAGCTTTCTTTTTAAATTTATTTGATTTAATGGGCATTATTCCAAATTTTGGACATTGTTCTCACACTGCTATACAGTATTGAAGGTTGCATACCTATTCTGATTATTAATCTGACAAACTTACATTTTCAGAATTGAATACAGTAGGGAGAAATACCTATCAATAACTTTTTCACATTATTGGCCCACGGCTATACAGCTATACAAATTGGATACTGTTCTCACACTGTTATGCAGTATTGAATGTTGCATGTTTAAGTATTGAATGTTGCATGCTTATTTTAATTATTAATCTGACGAACTTACATCTTCAAAATTGAATGCTGTATGGACAAATGCTTATAATTAACTTTTTTCACATTGTTCTCTCACTGCTATGCAGCATTGAATATTACATGCTTATTTATTTACATGTTCAGAATTGAAATTCCAGGTATCCAACTTCAACATTTTGGGTATTTTAGAAACTTTTAATAATACTAAATTTATTTGCGTAAAAAAAATGATTTAAACACCCACATTCAATCAGATTCATTACATTTTTTTACTAAATTAAAAAAAAAAAAACCTCCCACCAAAAAAATTAAACCCATTATTAATGCTACATGCATATCCATACTCACACAACATTGAATGCTTTCTGTACACCACACCATCTAACAGCAAGACTTTCTTTTAATTTAATTTGGTTTAATGACGAAATCTTGGAATTGGTGCAATCTTCAGAAAACATTTGTAACACTATTGGGTGATCTATCACCAACGAAGGGTCTCATCGGATATTCAGGGTTTTGGACGGACGGTCAGACAGTGTACAGGCCCCCAGAAATTATCGATTCGATTAAAAGCTTCAGAGACGGTGAATGCTTAGCTTCGAAGTGAGTCGAAGTGAGTCGCGTTTGTGAGTAGTAAACATGTGAATTGATTAAAAATTTAAATTTGTGATGATAGCAAGGGGCTAACCAGCTTGCTATAGGGCATTAAATGCCTTGGTACATGCAGACTGTATAATAATATAACACACTGTTTTGGTTGCTACATAAATTCAAAATAAAGACAGTGTGTTATATTGTTATACACCCTGGATGTATCAGGGCATTTAATGTCCTATGGCAGGCTGGTTAGCCCTTGCAGTGACGATCAATGTACTATAGCAAGTACTGCTAATGACAGGATTGAAAGCATCTTAGCTCAGCCAGCCAGCAACTGGTCATCGTTCATGCTGAGAAAAGTTATTAACTTCTCAGAAATTTTGACCTTCGGTGGATAAATTTGCACCTTTAAATGTGTTCATTGAACGCTGTCAGGATTGATGGAAACCATTTGGAAGAAATTTCCTCATGGTGTGACAGATCAAGAAAGGGGAACTTGATTATTTTTGTAGCATGGCATGTGGTGGGATGGTGATCTGTTGTTTTGACCCTGCTTAGATTTTAATACTAACAAGTAGATGTTGTTACCGGGCATAGATAGTATTAAATTAGTAAAATAATGTTGTCTATGAGTGTAAGTAGTACGAAATTAGTAAAATAAATCATATAGTGAAAAAAAGAGTACGTAGATCTACCTGCAAGTGAGTTTTTGCACTGGCTCGGTGTAATGTTGCAGGACTGAATCATGCAGTCGAAGATAAGTATGGTGGATTCGATGAATGGCAAAGATCATTGGGACGTACTATTATGCAGTACCACGTGAATGAAAATAACAATGATTTTATCGACCACAATTTTCATCAAATGCTTTATTGATAATTTTTTAAATGATGTATGAGATAATCGAATCTTTAAAATGGGTTATAACGTTAATTTCATTTCAATTCCAAAACTTGTAGACTGAAATATGAACAATATCAAAGTGTTATATTGAATGAATTAGCAGTTAACACGTTAAAAATTGTGGATCAACTTTTAAAATATCAAATAATAAGTAAAATGTATAATTAATCAAGCTGGAAAATCTAAATGATGTATTAAGGGTGAATTTTTTTGATCGCTTTTCAAAATAATTTGTTCAAAATTTAAAACTGTAAGAATACGTTGGTATTAATATGTTGAAATTTTTACCATACTTTTTTTATCATACACACTAATACTTTTTATCATACACACTAATAAATATGATTGTTATTTTTCACTTGTTATCTTTCTTACATAAATTATTGTTCATGAATTTCAGTTTTTTAATCATTCTAAAAAATAGAATTCACAAATGTTATTAGTAAAACCATAATAGTTAAATAAATAAAGAAAACATTTTCTAAAATTATAGGTTGACAATATCGTTCAAAAAGTACAATCTTACTTATATATCTTTCAAGAAATACAATCTTACTAATACTTAAACATCAATTTCAATTTTCTGTTAAAATCAATCAACCCAGTCCAAAAATGAAGTTATCTTCCATTATCTAAATTTGTTGCCAAATTCATGAATTGCTTTCTATGACCTACTTCTATCAAAGCTACATGACCATTTTTTGGCATGTTACTCTTGAGTCTTGACAGCCTTCCCCAAAATAGCTAGGCGTGCTTGATCCATAATATGCCAAGCTGAAAGCTTGTCACTGGCAAGAGAGGGCAAGTATGTGATCACAATAGCTCTTGCTAATAATATAATGAAATATTTCATTAATTAATTATATGAGAGAAAACTACACATGATATTTATTTTTCCACACTTATTTCCCTGCTTTTTAATAAAGAACTCCTTTTGTGTTTTAGATATTTTTAACGACAGGATTGGTGGCCAGTAAAGATTAGTATTATATTTTATTTAATTTAAAGAATTGTATTTAAGAAAATTTACGTAATATTAAATTAATTTTAACTAAAAAACTAATGAAATGATTATAATAAAAAACAGTTTTAATAATAAATATCGAAAAATAAAGAGGAAAACATATTGGATTGGTAATGTTTAAACAAGGTTAAGGAATTTATGTATTTGTACAATTGCATATAAAAGCTTGGTTTTATTTTCAATTTTATTTTTTTATTGGAGAAAAAGTATAATAATTTTATTTTTAATTTACTTTTTTTTTATTGGAGAAAAATTATGTTACTATTTATTAAGACAATATCAAGGTGGATTTGATATAGTTTAAACTTAATTTAATATGTTTTGAATAGTAATAACATTTCTATCAATGGTGTTGTTCTCTATGTTATCATTTTATTTATAAGAAAGATCCAAAGGAAAATGGTAATAATCATCATACATTTTATGGGATTGGAAATGTTTATATATGGAGAATGCATTTATTACTATTTTAATGTGCGTAATATTTTTGCTTTTGTATAATTTTGTTGTGTCAAAAGATTTATTCTACATCCAAGTATAAGGGAGATGTGTAATTCCCTCTAATTGAGACATCTCCGTCTTAATTAAAAAAAAAAAAAAAAAAAAAAA
>APFE030024329.1:21097-40511 GCA_000404065.3 Pinus taeda
TTTTTGGAGACCCGCTTTTCCTTTTATATGTAACTATATAAAGCTTATATAGTATCCTTTTTTTATAATTATAATAATATGTTTTTTCTCATAAAATTTGGATGAGACGTGACTCTTGGTACGGTCACAATCTTTAGATTTGAATGATTAAAATTATTTAGATCACACCTTTTCTCCAATGTTATCAAAATATCTTTTATTTTTAAAATATCATGGGCTACTACCATGGGTTGTTTTTAAAACCTCCTGTAAAAAGTAATATTTACCTTTCACGTAAGATCTTTTGTATCCTTGTTTTTTCTTTAACTTTTAAAATATCATGGGCTATTATCATGGGTTGTTTTTAAAACCTTCGTTAAAATGTTCTCCACGTAAAAGTAAAACATATTCCTTTTGTTTTTTTGTTTTTTTTTTTCCTTCGACATTTTAAAATACCATGGCAATTACCATGGGTTGTTTTTAAAACCATGAGCTTCTCGATGTAATTTTTTTTAAATATACTTGGTACGATATTTTGTATCCGTTTTGTTTTTATTTTACTTTTTTTTCTTCTTCTTCTTTTTTAATTTATTTACTTATATTTTTTTTTGTTTAAATTTTTTTTTATGGCCAAAGGTCAACTAGAGAGTTGGAGACCCTCCAACTAGCGAATTTTTTTTTAATTTTAATTTTAATGGCCAAAGGCCGAGAAAAACGGAGAAAAGGAGAAACTCCCAAATTTTGAGCAAAATGCTGCAATTGTACGGCAACAAGGTTGACGAATTTTGATAGTCAAGGACATGGATTGGAGAATGAGCATTGTGCACTAGTTAAGAAACCTAAAGGACCGAACCGCTCTAATACCAAATGAAGCGAACAAAGTTCCTTCTACAAATTAATTACTCCAAAAGACTTCAAATATGAAATTATCCATTGAGGATACAAATATTATATTAAATATGAATAAGAATGAGAATGAATGATTTACAAATGAGAACTAGAAGCTTGATTATATATCACGTAAATGTCTCTTCACGAAAAGTCATGTCTTTAAACATGCCTCTTCAACCTAATGACTACTTAACTAATTATTATTTATGATTATTATCATTTACATTATATTTATATTATTTATATATTTTATTCATTACATATGCAGTATTAAATGCTATGTAACACTGCTATGCAGTATGGAATGTTATATGTATTGTTGGCACACTGCTATACAGTGTATGTTTGATTTTTAATGCATCTTCAGAATATCATTAATCTAACTATGCGCAGAAATATATTTACCATGGTTAACATTATTTGCAGTATTAAATGATATGTAATATGGTATGTTATCTAAATTGCTGGCACACTGTTATACAATATATGTTTGACCTTAACTGCATCCTTAGAATATTATTAATTTGACTATCCATATTCATATTCAGAATATTATTAATTTTATTAACCATATCTACACTCACACAACATTCAATGCTTTTATACATCACACTATCTAATAACCATAGCTTTCTTTTTAATATTAATTTGATTTAATGGCATAATTTTAGCAAATGGGCATTATTCCAAATTTTGGACATTGTTCTCACACTGCTATACAGTATTGAAGGTTGCACACCTATTCTGATTATTAATCTGACAAACTTACATTTTCATAATTGAATACAGTATGGAGAAATACCTATCAATAACTTTTTCACATTATTAGCCCACGGCTATACAATTGGATACTGTTCTCACACTGCTATGCAGTACTGAATGTTGCATGTTTAAGTATTGAATGTTGCATGTTTATTTTAATTATTAATCTGACGAACTTACATCTTCAAAATTGAATGTTGTATGGACAAATACTTATAATTAACTTTTTGCACATTGTTCTCTCACTGCTATGCAGTATTGAATATTGCATGCTAATTTATTTACATGTTCAGAATTGAAATTCCAGGTATCCAACTTCAACATTTTGGGTATTTTAGAAACTTTTAATAATACTAAATTTATTTCCGTCAAAAAAAATGATTTGAACACCCACATTCAGTCAGATTCATTAATTTTTTTAATGAATTCAAAACAATTAACCTCCCACCAAAAAAATTAAACCCATTATTAATGGTACATGCATATCCATACTCACACAACATTGAATGCTTTCTGTACACCACATCATCTACCAGCAAGACTTTCTTTTAATTTAATTTGGTTTAATGATGAAATCTTGGAATTGGAGCAATCTTCAGAAAACATTTGTAACACTATTGGGTGATCTATCACCAACGAAGGGTCTCATCGGATATTCAGGGTTTTGGGATATTCAGAGTTTTGGACGGACGGTTAGACAGGGTACAGGCCCCCAGAAATTATCGATTCGATTAAAAGCTTCAGAGACGGTGAATGCTTAGCTTCGAAGTGAGTCACGTTTGTGAGTAGTAAATATGTGAATTGATTAAAGAGTTGTGATGATAGCAAGGTGTTAACCAGCCTGTCATAGGGCATTAAATGCCTTGGTACAGGTAGGCTGTATAATAGGGCATTAAATGCCTTGGTACAGGTAGACTGTATAATAATATAACACACTGTGTTGGTGGCTACATAAATTGAAAATAAAATCAGTGTGTTATATTGTTATATAGCCTGTATGTATCAGGGCATTTAATACCCTATGGCAGGCTGATTAGCCTTTGCAGTAATGATCAATATACTATAGCAGGTACTGCTAATGACAAGATTGAAAGCATCTTCGCTCAGCCAGCCAGCAACTGGTCATCGTTCATGCTGAGAAAAGTTATTAACTTCTCAGAAATTTTGAACTTCGGTGGATAAATTTGCACCTTTAAATGTGTTCATTGAACGCTGTCAGGATTGATGGAAACCATTTGCAAGAAATTTCCTCATGGTGTGACAGATCAAGAAGGGGGAACTTGATTATTTTTGTAGCATGGCATGTGGTGGGATGGTGATCTGTTGTTTTGACCCGGCTTAGATTTTAATACTAACAAGTAGATGTTGTTAGCGGGCATAGATAGTATTAAATTAGTAAAATAATGTTGTCTATGAGTGTAAGTAGTACTAAATTAGTAAAATAAATCATATAGTGAAAAAAAGAGTACGTAGATCTACCTGCAAGTTTTTGCACTGGATCGGTGTAATGTTGCAGGACTGAATCATGCAGTCGAAGATAAGTATGGTGGATTCGATGAATGGCAAAGATCATTGGGACGTACTATTATACAGTACCATGTGAATGAAAATAACAATGATTTTATCGACCATAATTTTCATCAAATGCTTTATTGATAATTTTTTAAATGATGTATGAGATAATCGAATTTTTAAAATGGGTTATAATGTTAATTTCATTTCAATTCCAAAACTTGTAGACTGAAATATGAACAATATCAAAGTGTTATATTGAATGAATTAGCAGTTAACACGTTAAAGATTGTGGATCAACTTTTAAAATATCAAATAATAAGTAAAATGTATAATTAATCAAGCTGGAAAATCTAAATGATGTATTAAGGGTGAATTTTTTTGAACGCTTTTCAAAATAATTTGTTCAAAATTTAAAACTGTAAGAATACCTTGGTATTAATATGTTGAAATTTTTACCATATTTTTTTCATCATACACACTAATAAATATGATTGTTATTTTTCAATGGTTATCTTTCTTACATAAATTATTGTTGATGAATTTCAGTTTTTTAATCATTCTAAAAAATAGAATTCACAAATGTTATTAGTGATGATGATGATCATAGTGGTTAACTTCAGCTGAGATCAAATAATGATCTATGGGATCTAAAAAGACAAATTATTTATTTTGATTTAAGATTTTATTCCTATGCTCAAAAAACTTGGAGAGAAACCTCCCGAGGTCAATATAATTTTGACATTATAAGTTGACAATATCATTTAAAAATACAATCTTAATTATACATCTTTCAAGAAATACAAACTTACTAATACTTAAACATCAATTTCAATTTTCTGTTAAAATCGATCCACCCCGTCCAAAAATGAAGTTATATTCCATTATCTAAATTTGTTGCGCAATTCATGAATTGCTTTTTATGACCTACTTCTATCAAAGCTACATGAACAATTTTTGGCATGTTACTCTTGAGTCTTGACATCCTTCCCTAAAATAGGGAGGCGTGATTGATCCATAATATGCCAAGCTGAAAGCTTGTCACTGGCAAGAGAGCGCAAGTATTTGATCACAATAGCTCTGGCTAATAATATAATGAAATATTTCACTGGCAAGAGAGGGCAAGTATGTGATCACAATAGCTCTGGCTAATAATATAATGAAATATCTCATTAAATAATTATATGAGAGAAAACTACACATGATATTTATTTTTCCACACTTATTTCCCTGCTTTTTAATAAAGAACTCCTTTTTGTGTTTTAGATATTTTTAACGACAGGACTGGTGGCTAGTAAAGATTAGTATTATATTTTACTTAATTTAAAGAATTGTATTAAGAAAATTTAACGTAATATTAAATTAAAATTTTAACTAAAAAACCATGAATGATTATAATAAAAAATGAGTTTAATAATAATATCGAAAAATAAAGAGGAAAACATATTGGATTGGTAATGTTTAAACAAGGTTAAGGAATTTATGTATTTGTACAATTGCATATAAAAGCTTGGTTTTATTTTCAATTTTATTTTTTTATTGGAGAAAAAGTATAATAATTTTATTTTTAATTTACTTTTTTTTTATTGGAGAAAAATTATGTTACTATTTATTAAGACAATATCAAGGTGGATTTGATATAGTTTAAACTTAATTTAATATGTTTTGAATAGTAATAACATTTCTATCAATGGTGTTGTTCTCTATGTTATCATTTTATTTATAAGAAAGATCCAAAGGAAAATGGTAATAATCATCATACATTTTATGGGATTGGAAATGTTTATATATGGAGAATGCATTTATTACTATTTTAATGTGCGTAATATTTTTGCTTTTGTATAATTTTGTTGTGTCAAAAGATTTATTCTACATCCAAGTATAAGGGAGATGTGTAATTCCCTCTAATTGAGACATCTCCGTCTTAATTAAAAAAAAAAAAAAAAAAAAAAAAAAAAAACTCTAAATAGAAGAGAAATGTTGGTTATAATAGAAAAAAAAAATGAATATGATATGCGTGTTTAGTTAGTTGTTGAATGAAATAATATAATTTCATTTGAAATAATTAGATGTGTGAGTAAGAATGTTAACAAATTTATGTTAATATCATCTTCATATATATATATATATAATAATATATATATAATATATATATAATAAATATATATATAAATGATGTTGAAAGAAAATATTTTAATTTTTGGTACTAAGAAATTAATTCAGTGTAGGTTATCAAGTAAATTTTACAACAAAAAAGTATTAATAACAAAAAAAACGCATTTAATATGGAGTTGATAAAAATTTATGTACATGTTATATAAATTTTAAATGTCAAATATAATATATATATATTATAGTTAAAAAAAATGGTTTATATATCATATAAAGTTATTGAAAACCATAAGTTTTTATGATTAAAATGTTGGAAGTGGTCTCTTTGTTTATAGTTTGGTCTTTTTAAGTATATGCTTTTTTGTGAAATCCAACAAAGATTTTTTAGACTTACCTGTCTAAGTTATGTACTCTATATAACATTCAAAAATACAATTTAAACAATGAAATTAGATCCCTCTAGACTTAGTTAGATATGTACTTAAAATGAAATCTCTAATTGTAATAATCTAACTCATAATCCATTATCAATTCTAAAGTGTTTTTTTATAATTTTTTTACTTATTTTTATATTAATTGATTAAAATTAAAATTAAATATTAATAATTTATATGTTCCATTTAAATTCTAATTAATATTGAATAATTATTGATTATATTTGTAATTAATAAATTCCGAATAAAACTCAAATAAAATTGTATTATGAATAATTAATGATAACATGTTATATTAATTTGTAAAAGTGAAAAGATTAATCTCATTCTCATTAAGAAAACAATGTAGTGAACAACAATGCACTAAGAAGGAAACTTTTTTGGCAGAGTGGTACCATACGATCATGGAAAGAGTCCTAAGAGGGAACTATCTTATGACCATTACTAAAAGCATAGAACCATTTACAATAAGCGTATCCAAGTATAATGGCATGGCCATTAGAATAGTGTAAAGTTAGATAGCATTGTTAGTTGTGCTCACAGGGTACCCATCCTTCAATGACACAGATAGTAGTGAGTATCATATCAATAATTAATTTATTCACATAATGAAACAACTTTGTATCTCCATTCCTCTCTAATATGGATTATGCATGTTCCTAAGGATTAGAGGGATAATTAATCGAGCATGACGTCGTATCCACCTCGGCCTTTAATGTATGAATATATATATGGATTTCACACTCGAAGGAAAACATGGTTGTTTGGCGAAGGCACTTCTCGATCTTTAATTTTTAGATAAGGCTTTTACGGCTTTTTATTAAAGGTAGATTTTTATTAAAGGTGTATGTTCACAAGTTTTATTTTGCGAAAGTATACATAGTGGCATTGTCCTTGGCCAATGGATTCAACACTAAGGAGAAACATGTTTTGCGAAGGCACTTCACCATGTTTTATTTAATGGTGATTTTTAGTAAAAGTTATGTAATTGAAAATTGTGAAAAGCATTAGTACTCATACACTAATTTGTTTATAACATTAACAAGTGATAATTTTAAATATATCCTTTATATTTGAATTTTGTATTTTATAGAGTTGTTTTTTATAAATAATTTATGCGATATGTAAATTAAGTATATTCATATATATAGTTACAATAGATCTAAAATAATTATAAAATAATAAGTTAATTTTTAAAATAATGATTTTAAGTATGTAATAACTTTATAGAGGTTTCAATGTGTTTATAAAGATATATATTAAGTATATTAAGATCCAATCCCATTCATATTGATGAAGTGAATAAATAAGAAACATAATGATAGGGTTAAATTAAAAGAAATATCAAATTGTTTTTTTTTTAAACCACGTATTGATGTTATTGGCACTTTTTGCATTTTACTTCTCTATGCGTGTTCGACTATCCTCTACTTTTGAACTGTTGGATTTAAAAAGTATTAAATTTCTATTATGGATTTCATTTCATTTTTAGATTTTCCAACAACTCTCCCTATTATGAAACCATGCATCTATAGTAGAGACAAGCTTAAAGATTTTTCTCTATAATTTAATTTACATTTTCACAAATATACTTTTTTATTTTAGTACATAAATTTTTTTTTTCAAAGAATGTACTATCGATGCATGCTATGATTTTTTTTACACACAAACATACCCCATAGTTATAAGATGTACTACATGTAGTGCTCAGTAGTATACTTATGGCATCAAGTATTTGAAAGTTGTCAGCACCTGTATTTGTTGTGCGAGTTAGTACACTAAAAAGACGTGAAACAACATTCAAGGAAGAAAATGCATTTACACACTACTTAGTACAATTCATATATACCTTGTAACGTTAGTGTGTGAGACTAGAATAGATGCATTAATGCATTCCATCGATGTTATCACACCACATCAAATGTTTTGGCACTATGCATTTTAATGTGTGCTAGTTGATGAATTAGCACCTCATCAATAGTGATACAAGATCACCTAAGTGGACCAATTTGGAATATTCTATGTCCTTTCCATTCATTGCATGTGAGCATGGCCTCATACTACATTTGTGTGGGTGCAAGCTAATGATGGTCCCTCATTATGCGTTAGTGGTGATGCAAACCCAGAAAAAAACAATATGTTAACTTGGAGGGATTATTGGAGGTACTTACACAATGAATTTGAAGATGGTGTATAAAAATGAGATGCAGGAAAATGAATTAGAATTTTGAATATGTAGTTTTTATTTATATAAATTGTGTCTGATTATGATAATTTTGAGTTTTCCTAACATTGATATGTTATTTTTCATGCAAAATCTAGATCATATGTATTTGTTAGTGCAACATTTTAGTATCTAAGGGATGGAATATTGCTATTTTTTTTTGGTAGAGAATAGATAGTTATTGTGCACATCTTTTTTTTTAATTAATAATTGTTTTTTTTTTCACTTTTAAATTATGACAGTCATTATATCCTTAAAATCACAAGGCCTTATGTTATTAAAACCTAATAAGGTCTTAATATTATGAATATATTTATTTATATATATATATATATTATATATTTATATATAATATATATTATATATATAATATATATATATATTTATCCTCAATGCTCTAGTGCAACATATACATTGTGTTTTCAAATGGTTAAGGCCAAAAAAGGTTAAAATGGACATTAAACAAGGACATATTTAATATTTTGATATATGTCAAGAGAAAATTGTATTAAAAATAATAATAAAATATTATTATTATTTTTAATTATATATCTAGAATTTGCATAGATGGGATTATATGTGTCTGTGGTTTCATGTAAATTAGTTTATCTATCCTATAGAAAAATAACATCAAAAATAGAGACAAATGTATGCTTTCTAAAAAAAGTTGTTTGTGTATTTGCAACCCAAACCACTATGTTTGTGTCTCTGAACCTATATATAAAGAAAGTACCTCATCATGCACATAACCTTCGCATTTGTAAAAAAGAAAAGAATTCAAAAATTCATATGCACGTTTCTAGCGCTAAAAACATGCACACGTTTCTAGAAATAAGTATATTCACATGTTCCTATCGCTAAAAAACACACAAATGTTCTTGATGTTAGGAATTCACACATGTCCCTATAGCTAGGAAATTTAAAACATGTGAAAAGGTTCAAGTGGGGTTTAGGGGAGTTAGCAGTAGAGAGTGAGGAACAAAGAGGCCATATGAGACAAAGAGAGAGAGCATGTGTGGGAGGGATAGAATGAGTGGGTGAGTGAGAGGAAAATAGGCATAGAGAGAGACTGAGTTAGGGTTGAAAAGTGAGAGATATATGGAAAGATAATGGGGAAGAGGGAGATAGGGAGAAATTTAAAGGGAGGAGAAAAAGTGTGTGAGTGAGTGAAAATGATGGGAAAGAGAACAAAAGAGAGGGGGAGAGAGAGGAGGGGGGGAGAAAGGAAGAGAGATATATAGAGATATGTCTAAGGAGGGTGAGAGAATGAGTGAGGGGGAGGGAGTGAGGGAGACAAAGCATGATATTGGGAGGGAGATAGAGACAGATCGATCGAAAATAGAGAGAGTTTGAGGGGTTTTTATGAAAGAGGTACTAAGGGTGGGAGGGTACAATCGATAAATAGAGGAAGGGGGAGGGAGGGGAAGAGAAGATGAGAGGGTGTGAGGAAGAGACTGAAGGTGGTGAGAGAGAAGGAAATATAGATAGAGAGAGAGATGGAGAGAGTGTGTGTTATGAATCATGTGCATAGAAATGATAGGAATCGAATAGTTGAAACCCATTTTGAGGATGAGACCTACATTTATAATGAATACAATGTATAAGATGTGATGATCCTAAGATGAGGTCTCCTCGGTGTGTGTGTGTCTATATATATATATATATATATATATATATATATATCCTCAGTAGTGGTGTGCATGTATATATATGACACTAAGGGTACAATCATAATGGAAGGTTATATATTGCATAAAAATATAACAATGTTAATGTAATAAGTCAATATATAGACAAAGTTGGAGGGGGGAGAGAGACAAAGTGTGTGTTATAAACCATGTACCTTGAAATGATAAGAATCCAATAAGTATAGTCCACTTTGAGGGGAACACCTCTATTTAGAATGGATATAATGTACAATACATGATGACATGATCCTCATACTAGGTCTCCTTGGTGTGTGTTTGTGTGTGTAGGACACAAATGGCACAATTGTAATGAAAGGTTATGTCCCACATAAAAATATAACAGTGTTAATGTAATAACTGAATATAGAGATAGAGTTGGAGGGCAAAGACAAAGATAGAGAGAGAGTGTATTATGAACCATGTGCCTTGAAATGATAAGAATCCAATAATTATAGTCCAATTTGAGAGCGAGACCTTCATTTATAATGAATACAATATATAATAGAAGATGAGATCATCCTTAGACTGTATATATATGCAAGATACAAAGGGTATAATTCTAATGGAAGGTTCCATCCTACATAAAAATATAACAATGTTAATGTAATAACTCAATATAGAGATAGAGTTGGAGGGCGGAGGGAGACAAACAAAGTGTGCGCTATGAAGCATGTGCCTTGAAATGATAAGAACCCAATAATTACATTCAACTTTGAGGGAAAGACTTCATTTATAATGAATATAATAAATAATACAAGATGAGTTTATCCTAGGATTAGTTATCCTTTGCATGTGTGTGTGTGTGGGACATAAAGCGTACAATTATAATGAAAGGGTGTAATGAAAGGTTCTATCCTACATAAAAGTATAATAATTTTGCTGTAATAAATTAATATAGAGATAGAATTGGAGGGGGAAGAGAGACAGGGAGACTATGTGTTATGAACCATGTTCCTTCAAATGATAAGAATCTAATAATCATAGTCCACTTTGAAGGGAAAGCCTCCTATAATTAATACTCTGTGTAATACAAGATGCGATGACCCTAAGAATTGTTGGGTATGTGTAAAAGTCTTTCCATGGCTATTGCTAGGTGTTGTTACGTTGCACCAGAAGTAATGGGGTTTTGCAGCTTCCCCTACCATGGGGCTTGTAGGGGGTGGTATCCCGAGTGAGCAAGGCTCATGGTAGCCGAAGGATGGGGGTTGGACCCAAGGATGGCAGGTACACCTACCCATGGTTTCGCGCATGGTTTTGGGCATGATAATTTTTTCCCATGGTATTTTGTAGATTCGGTCAAGGGAATTATGGTTATTTTCTAATCTAGGGTTAATGGATTGATGTTTATATAATATCTATATCTTATAAATATATATTATATACATAATATAATACATATATAAAATATATATATATATAATATATGTAATATAATATATATTATATATAATAATAGTAAAATATATGTCTAATATTATATATATGATGTATTATATATATATATATATGTAGTATGATATATAATATATATATATATAAATATATATATATATAAATATAATATATATTAATTATATATAGATAGATAGATAATGTTGTAAAATGATAGGAATATAATGAAAAATCAATCTGGTTTTCCTGGTTTGGGTTCTAGTTGAGAATGTCTGTGTATATGTTTTATGTTCTCATCTACATTTGGAATCAAAGTTACTTTAGCTTGAAGGGGACACATTTGGTGCTAAGAGATTTTTCTCGGGCCTAACGTAGAACTTGCCATAGTGGGATATTTGTGGTATCGATTCTTGCAATGAATGGAGATGGTGAATCGTGGAAAGCTAGATATCGAAAACGTGAATGGACAAAATATTGGGTTGTGGAAGCTCAACATGGAGGATTTATTGGTGGACAGAGATCAATGAATTATTGTAGATTGAGGTATGAAACCAACAAAAATGTCGATAGAAGACTGAGAAAATTTAGGTTAGAAAGAGAAGTGTACAGTATGATTTTGTCTCTCATTTGCAGTATTGTTGAATGTATGAGGGGAAGAGATGATAAAGGATTTGTGGGAAAAGTCAGGGACATTGTATCAATCTGAGTCCCTCATGAACAAATTGTTGTTGTGGAAAAAATTGTATAACCTAACGATGAAGGATTGAGACTTGGTGATAGAGCATTTAAATGCCTTCAATACTATTGTAAGTCAATTGTTATTTATTGATATCAAAATTTCAGACAAAGATAATTGCATCAGTCTATTGTGTTCTCTACTAGACTCATGGGATAGTGTGGTTGTTGCTATAATTAGTAATACAACTACCTTGAAGTTTGATGAAACAGTCTCATCCTTTTTGTGAGAGGAGATGACATAGAAAAAGATGGAGAGATAGAATGGAGATGCCTTGTTTGTAAGAGGAAAGTCATAGAAAAGAAACAAAAATAAGTCCTCAAGTGGTAGATCTAAATCTAGAGGGAGATATAAATTTCTAGGAAAATATGTATAGGTATGCTGCAAATGTAGAAAACAAGGACACTAGAAAATGGACTCTAGATGTAAAAATCATGAAAAAGGAAAGGGACTTGATGATGATCCTTCTATAGAAGAAAAAACCACCTCATATGAAGGTGGGGATGTGTACTTGGCCTCTTCTTCAAGTGCACAAATAGATCATGAGGCATGGTTGATTGACTTGGGTGCATCTTTTCACTTCACTCTCCATAGGGAGTGGTTTTGCAAGTACTAGAAATATGATGGCGGTAATGTCTTCCTAGGGGATGCAAAGAAGGCTAGGATCATAGGACATGGAAAAATAAAGTTTAAGCTGCAAGGTGGAAGGATTAAAACAATTCCTGGTGTTCTTCACATTCCCGCATTGGCTAGAAATTTAATTTCCATAAGCAAGATGGATGATGTAGGTGTTAAAAAATTGTTTGAGAAAAATACATGAAAGATGGTTAGGGGAGCACTGGTGTTGATATGGGGAGTTCATATTGGAAGTTTGAACAAGCTTCTTGGTGGCATTGTTATCGATGGGTGTAGTGACTCTGTGGTTACTGAAAGTGGAGCAAAACGTCTAGTTTTCTATGGAGAAAAGACTATGTTGTGGCATCAAAGACTTGGACATATTGGAGCTAAGGTCCTTTGAATACTATAAGGTAATGGTATGGTAAAAAGTATGTCTAATTTCTCTTTGTATTTTTATTTCTGTGAACATTATGTATATGGGAAGTAGAATCGGGTGAGTTTCTTTTTTGGTGCTAAGAGGGCTAAAGGAATAATAGATTTTGTGCACAATGATGGGTTTAGACCTATGTTAGTTCCATGTATTGTACCTAAATCCTCCCAGGGATAATAAGAGTACTATTGGTTTCTCAATGTTTACATGACATGCTAAGTTGTAAGCTGGATATTAATATTGTGTGGCCTGACATACAGAGAATTGAAGGCGTGGTGGAAAGGGCCTATTCAGATACCTTCTTCAAGGATAGGTACAAATAAAATTAATACAAGAAATGAATTTGTAAGACAAATCTGTGACAAGGATCTCTGCTACTCTTATGTCTTTGTCTTTAAGTTACATGATTTGTAAAATCAATTATCTGTAGCCCATGCCATTTTCGTACCATATCTTTCGGAAAATCTCCACACAAGAAAATTATTTTTTTAAAAGGGTGTCAAGATTGTGAAATTACCATGTCAACTCTTCCAAGCTACAAACCGAGCACTAAACTCCACTAGAGCTAGTGCCAATACAAGGTGCCAAATCGAGAGGAGCAGCCCAAATGGCTAATATGTGCTTAACACATTGAAAAACTATATGAGTGTTTATGTATATAAAAAATAATTAAGTTGATTTCTTATAAACATTGGTTGCTTATTTATGGGTCTCATGTGAAACTAAGGCAAAAGATGAGGAACTCCACTACTCGTTAAGAGACAAACATTCAAGGGAGAGGGAACTGAAGGAGGTTATGGATCAGACGTGGTGGAAAAATAAAATATCATTTAAAAAATGTTCTTTGTACAATGATATTCATATATTTTAACAAGCGTCGTGGTAGGAAGCCAAAACTATAGTATGATAAGAGAAAGTATCGATGTGAATTCTTGGAGCCTATGTGGCCATATAAAATTCATTGTCTCTTTTGTCATCATACATTTCCTTCTATTTCAGATCTTCCGTTCTGGAGGAAGAAACATAAAATAATGATGTAGCCTTAAAGATGAAGAGGTGAAAATGTGAAGTAGTCACTCAAGGAAAGATTTCCCCTCTGATGTGATCGAGACTGTCTTACATACTCCTCTAAAGAAAAGTGCCTAGTCACAAGTCTTTTCAAAGACTAGTGCTTTTAAGAAATTCATAGTTCCATGTTCAAATAAGCATGTCGTGCATGAGATAAGCTCTATTGCCTCATATAGCAGGATTTGTCACAACACTGCACTATTCACCTTCACTTGATCCAAGTCTGAGGATCTACCTTTTTAGATAAGATGGAGGTGATTTAGACCCCTCAGCATGCAACCACTGTTGATGTTTTGTCTAGTAAAGAGCAAACTAGCATCCATGCTTCCTTGGGTCCTTTGCATACATCAGTCACCTCAAGCCTTCCCTCTTCACATTTGGTTGTCTTTGTTGAGAAAACGGATAGTAAAATGCATCAAATTGATACAAATCTATAGCTTGGCTCCAAGATGGAAAATGAGGGAAGCTATGCCCCCTTATTGAGGAATACATCAGCCAACGTTTCCATGTTTGCAAAGCGCATTGTTCCTAAAACTTTGATGAAGCCATTATCAGGAAGTATGACACCAATTTCAAGAAAACATGATATCAATTTGCAGGATATGGATGTTTCCTTCTTTGAAGAAATTTTAGAGTTGTCAAAGACTTGTTTGTCAACAAGACATGCTGGCCATGCATTTGTGAAGTCTGCAAAATCAATATTTGAGATGGTGGAAGCCACAATATTTTTGGAACAAATGATCAAAGATTGATTGTTTTAGAAACATGTGATGGTATTGGTCCTCATACTCAGCAATAGTTAAGGTCCACTTTTAGACAAGAGTGTGATGTTACCAAAAGAGGGCAGGCATGCTCTTCAAGTCAATAATGTTCAACCTCAAATGGTAGAGTATGCAAAACCTACCATGGGTGATATTCTAAAGGTGAACATTAGTCTAGAAACTACAAAATTAAAATGGAATTTTGACACTCTTGTCGCACAATTATGGTACTATTGTTATTCGTTAAATGATTTGAAAACTGAAGTGCTAGTGGAAAAGTGCAACAGTGTGATGGTCTGCGTGAATTTCTTCAACTTCATGGTGAGGAGGCATGCTTGCAAAAAGGGGAGGAGGTAGATATTGACCAATATTGACTGACTATGGAAGGAACATTTACAAGCATTGAAGTTTGTTCAACAAGTGGTCGGTTTATGAGGACAAGGCTACAACTGTGCACAAACACTGCTTAATAGAGTGAATATACTGGCTAGTGTTTGCCTTCTTCGATAATTCAAGCATTGCTATTTTTGTTTTCCTTAATTTCTCATCACACAAGTTTTTATTTTGAAATTCTTGGGTGTAAACCAATGTTATAGCTCTTGTAAGTGCCCAAAGAGATCTATGGTCCACAAAACTCACGTCTAGATCAATGGTGTTAGATGGCTTATGGCACAATGAAGTTTAACAAATAAGGGAGTGTCAAGAAGTGGATTCTACAAAACTAACTATCAATGTGATTGATGCCACCCGCCTCTATTCCAAAACCCCCCAGAAGTAGTGTCAAGAGCAAAATCTGGTTTCTTCAGCATGTACATGGAAGAAAAAACACTAAGACCCACATCAAACATTCATCCTCCAAAAACATATATATTATGTTATGACAAAGAATCAAGACATGTTTTTGCTAAAAATTCATATATATATATATGATTTTGAAATTTGTAATATCTATTTTTCTTCTTTTAAATAAACAGGTTTTAATAACGGTTAAAAAAAGTGTTTTGTAAGTAATTCCAAGAGTCAGTTCCAAAAATGATTATGTTTTTGCAATTAGTTAGTTGGGTTAGGTAATGAGAATATAAGTCTGAAAATGACATTTTGTAGGGTTTCGGAGCTTTGGCTTCACGATTCTCTTGTAATAATGAAATTTCAAAAAAAATTGTGTTATTCAAATTCTACTTGAATATGCATCAACAAAAATTTCTAACTAGTGATGTTATACTTTACATGCCTATCACAAGTCCTAGAATTATATTATCAAATTGCGGTATTATCAAATTGTGGGTTTATTGGACCTTTTTTTTTCACATTTCACGATAAAATGAGGCTTCCACACCTAGCCTTAGCCATGAACTAGATTCTCCACACTGAGCCTTTTCCAGAAACTAGTTTTTCCACTTCAATAGACAATAATAGACATTGTGAACATGCTATGCTAGGTCATTATGGTGTGTCTACTTATGCACTCAAATTTGAATTCACTATATTGGAATTTTGGCACCAAACTCTTGACATTCTACATTGATAAAGAAAAAAATCAACCTCTTGTAAACATTAGAGTTTGGTTAATAGGAGGTAGAAGTCCCTTAGATATCTTCTCATATATTGCAACCACTAGGTAGATTAGTTAATTTAGATTGTGTCTCACTTGTGGTGCATCATTTATTTGTATCAATACGTATGTTTTAGTGGTGCATCACTTATGTCTCACATCTAATATGGTATATAATAGAATGTGCACATTGCTTGAATGAATTGATGCTTAACTATGTCCATATAGCATCTCATTACTTGATAACTTACATAAATACAATGAACAAACATAACATCCCAAGAAAAATCCATAAAGAGAAATTTTTTGTTGACCTGTTACAGAAAGATAAGGCTTTCCAATAGAATAGGACAATTCATATGCAAATGAAGTTTTGCACCTTTATTAAAAATCCCCACACTTATTCAAACTTTTATTCCAAAAACTAGCCCTATGCAAAGAAGAATTCGTAATTGCAAGTTGAAGAATGTTGATTGAAAGTCATACATACATAGAAGGTTTTTCTCTTATTGTTTTAACTACTCTTTTATTTCTTTTGGAATCAATAAATGGATGTTAAAATCCAAACAAAATAGAAAAACCATTTTTTAAAATACAAATAAGCAAGAGAAGCTTGAAGATAAATTATGCATCTTAGTTTGAATTAGTAGAAATTCTTTAGTTTATTGCGCATATTTTTTATTAATGGCTGGTTGATTTATTAGAGTCCTCACAAGTCACTTAGAATCCATGCTAATTTATTTGTAGCATCTCATTTGTGTCCTTACAACATCTCTTGATTATCACTTTTTATTTTCTCTTGATTGTCATTTTTGGTTTTAAACCCCTCAACAAACAATATGTCCCTAAATGGCTCTATGAAGCAAGATTAAACTGGCCATAAATTTGAAACCGAGAATCGGATGGAAAAATTGTTTATTCCATTACACTTGAACTAGATCATAGATAGGGACACCCACTTCTAGGACTCCATTGGCCATAAAATGATTTATGTGAGGATCTTTGTAGCTAAAGTTTTGTTTAGTAAAGACCAATGCAAATTTACACAAGGTGTGGATTTTGCAAAACACTAGCTGTGCTTGAATGGGGATTGTCCAAACATACTTTCCAAACCTTACAGAACTCATTTTTTCTTATTACTTTGATTCTAATTTGCCTAAACAAAAATCACCATATGTCCTTGAATGGCTTCGAGAAGTGAGATGCAATTGGACATTAAACTCAAAACGTGACTTGAATATATGAACTGTAAATTCCATTGGACTCTTGATGTTAGGTTTCAACTAGGGACAACACATCGTAAGGTTCCATAGGTCAAAAAATGACTTATCTGATGATATTTCAATCTATGGTTTCACTTAGTAAAGAATAATGTAAACATTGCACAAGGATATGGGTTTTTCAAAACAATGGCTTCATTGATTATGGGTAGTATGCTCACTTGGACCTTGTACCAGAACATTTTATAGGGCTTATACACTTTTTCTTCTCAATTTGGTTCTAACACCCACAAAAAAATTACAATAACTACTTGAACGACTCTAGGAAGTTGGTTACATCTAGGCATAAAATCAAATTCGAGACTTGGATGGGAAAATTATTGATTTCATTGAAATACTGGCACTAGACTACGTCTAGGGAAACCCCATCCTACGATTCTATATGATAGACAATTATTTGTTTTAGGATATTTGGATATTAGGTCTTATTTAGTAAAGAACCATGTAAATTATTCTCAAGTGGTTTGATTTTGCATAATCATGGCTCAAGTGATTGTGGCTAGCATGCAGAAAGGGGCCATGTCTAAACACATTTGATAGATATTATGGAGATCATTTTTTCTTCTCAATTTGAACCCTATAAAAAGACACACGTATTTGAGTAGCTCAAGGAAGTGAGATACAAGTCAAAATAAAATTAAAATAAAGACGCATATGGGTGAAATGTTGATTAAATTGAACTGTTGGCATGATGTTGCAACTAGGGTTATCACCCTTCTAAGTCTCTACAGGTCAAAAATCAATTTGTTTGATGATCTTCAAATATAAGGTTTCACTCAAAAAAACCAATGCAAATTTTATACAAGGAGATAACCTTGCAAAACGATATCTAAAGTGATTATGTGTAGTGCACTTCCATGGGCCTTGGATAAACACAATTTCCCAAGTTTATGGAATTCTTTTTATTTTCTTGATTTATTTTTTATACCCCCAAAAAAAATTCACAATGTGTCCCTAACTGGCTCCAGGAAGTGAGTTACAATAGGCCGTAAAATTCAAAATGGGACTTGGATGGGAAAGTTGTTTATTCTATTTCAATCCTAGCACCATGTTACAATTAGAGACACCCCCCTTAAAGGATTCCATAGCATGGAATCTGACTTATTTGAGGATCTTCATAGCTAGGTTTTTTCTCAATAAAAATTAATGCAAATTTTGCACAAGCATATGGGTTTTGCAAAACACAAGCCTTGAGAAATTGTGGATAGAATGATAACATGGGTCATGTCCAAACACACTTTCCAAAGCTAATGAAACCAATTTTTTCTACTTGGTTTGGTTTTTATACCCCTAAAAAAAATTATTATATGTCCTTAAATGGATCTAGGAAGCAAGATGCAACTCGCCATAAAATTAAAACTATGACTCAAATGGCTGAACTATCAATTCATTTGGACTCATGGAACTATGTTCTACCTAGGAAAACCCCACTAAAATGATTCCATTATTCAAAACTTGATTTATTTTAGGATCTTCGAATATAGTTTTTCACTCTGTCATGACCAATGCATATTTTCCACAATAGGATGGTTTTGAAGAAAGATGACTCGAGAAATTATGGGTAGCATGCTCACATGCGGCTTGCCCAAAAACACGTTCCAAAGCTTACAGACCCTAGATTTGTTTCTCATTTGTCTTTTCATATCAATGTACTAAATTCACAATATTTCCCTAAATGGCTCTAGGAAGCAAGCTGCAACTAGCCATAAAATTCAAAATGGGACTCAAACGAGTAAACTATCAATTTTGTTGGATTATAGCACCAATTTATTAATATTGATTTGGATCATTATATTTTATGTGATTGATCTTGATTATTTTATAGTGGAAAAAGGTGGATAAATCAGCTCACAATACCTTCTTTATCGTCAGAACACTGTTTGGAAAATTAAGGTCTGCAACCTTTCGGGAGCATTTTAGGCATCAAATGACATATTGTTTTTGGGGGTGAGAGATGGGGGAGGGGGAGGGGTAT
>APFE030024329.1:40531-104963 GCA_000404065.3 Pinus taeda
TTTGATAGATATTATGGAGATCATTTTTTCTTCTCAATTTGAACCCTATAAAAAGACACACGTATTTGAGTAGCTCAAGGAAGTGAGATACAAGTCAAAATAAAATTAAAATAAAGACGCATATGGGTGAAATGTTGATTAAATTGAACTGTTGGCATGATGTTGCAACTAGGGTTATCACCCTTCTAAGTCTCTACAGGTCAAAAATCAATTTGTTTGATGATCTTCAAATATAAGGTTTCACTCAAAAAAACCAATGCAAATTTTATACAAGGAGATAACCTTGCAAAACGATATCTAAAGTGATTATGTGTAGTGCACTTCCATGGGCCTTGGATAAACACAATTTCCCAAGTTTATGGAATTCTTTTTATTTTCTTGATTTATTTTTTATACCCCCAAAAAAAATTCACAATGTGTCCCTAACTGGCTCCAGGAAGTGAGTTACAATAGGCCGTAAAATTCAAAATGGGACTTGGATGGGAAAGTTGTTTATTCTATTTCAATCCTAGCACCATGTTACAATTAGAGACACCCCCCTTAAAGGATTCCATAGCATGGAATCTGACTTATTTGAGGATCTTCATAGCTAGGTTTTTTCTCAATAAAAATTAATGCAAATTTTGCACAAGCATATGGGTTTTGCAAAACACAAGCCTTGAGAAATTGTGGATAGAATGATAACATGGGTCATGTCCAAACACACTTTCCAAAGCTAATGAAACCAATTTTTTCTACTTGGTTTGGTTTTTATACCCCTAAAAAAAATTATTATATGTCCTTAAATGGATCTAGGAAGCAAGATGCAACTCGCCATAAAATTAAAACTATGACTCAAATGGCTGAACTATCAATTCATTTGGACTCATGGAACTATGTTCTACCTAGGAAAACCCCACTAAAATGATTCCATTATTCAAAACTTGATTTATTTTAGGATCTTCGAATATAGTTTTTCACTCTGTCATGACCAATGCATATTTTCCACAATAGGATGGTTTTGAAGAAAGATGACTCGAGAAATTATGGGTAGCATGCTCACATGCGGCTTGCCCAAAAACACGTTCCAAAGCTTACAGACCCTAGATTTGTTTCTCATTTGTCTTTTCATATCAATGTACTAAATTCACAATATTTCCCTAAATGGCTCTAGGAAGCAAGCTGCAACTAGCCATAAAATTCAAAATGGGACTCAAACGAGTAAACTATCAATTTTGTTGGATTATAGCACCAATTTATTAATATTGATTTGGATCATTATATTTTATGTGATTGATCTTGATTATTTTATAGTGGAAAAAGGTGGATAAATCAGCTCACAATACCTTCTTTATCGTCAGAACACTGTTTGGAAAATTAAGGTCTGCAACCTTTCGGGAGCATTTTAGGCATCAAATATAACAGAACTGGGGAGGATTAAACGTCTTTAATTTTTCACCTATTGTTTTCATTCGACACACATATACCTTTCCGACGATGCAATAATCTCCTCAATCGAGGTATGTATGCAAAAGTTATGCCACCCAGTGTTTGACCTTCTTGTTTTGGCCATCAAAATTTGAGAGGATACCACATAAGCCCCCATAATTAATGGAAAATGGGCTATCAACATGATCATGATGAAAAAGACTATAGAAGAGTCAATATTGTAACTATATTTAAGAGTTGAAGGACTCAAAGCTACCCACTAGTAGGCTATCAGTTTGTGTTATAACTAGGCCACTAGGAGGAAAAGGAGTTCCATTCTTCTTAAGTATTTTCTGTTCGATAGATGAAGAGAGTAGCCTAGATGGATAGGGAGAGAGTGCACAAAAAATATGTGTACACTATAATATGCCAGTGGTCACATGCCTTCTCTGTACTTACATCCATTTTCTATTTAGAGAAAGAGAGCGAAGCGACCTCACCTTCTAGTTGGGTTTCTCCCTAAAAGGGTTTCCCTTCTTACATCTTGTGTAAATCATGATTTGTGAGTTTTCATTTTATTTTTCTCTATTTTCATCATGATTATAATTTGTATGCATATGCAATAAATAATACTTTATAGATCCAAAAAGCTAAAGAGAAATAAACCCACATAGTGTAGATTTAGTATTTTTAAGAATAATTTATCACATTTGTTGTGATGAACTGTACAATGGAATATAGTAGTTGATAATGAGATACAAATATTTATAAACTCCCCATTGCTAAACAGTAGGCTGTACAAGTAGTCTATTATAAAATCAATTGAGGTGAATAACTAGTTGTAGCAGATATTAGAACAAGATGTCATTCTTATTGAGTACATCACCATGTGGGTCACACATCAGCGTTTTGACAAAGAAGGATGGGACTTGGAGAATGTATATTGATCACAAGGAATTGAACAAAATGATGCTCAATAAAAGGTGCCCACTTCTCGAAATAGATGATTTGATGGAACAATTTCAACAAGTGAAATACTTCACCAAGCTAATCTTAAAGTTTGGATATCATCAGGTCTAAGTTAGAGAAGAAGAGACTTTGTGTTGGAAAATGTAGCTAGTTTTGGTCTTCATAATTGTGAATGCACTCAAGTCAATATGTATATCTTCTGTTACAAAAAAAGGAGGAAATAAAGATATTATTTTTTAAGCATAGGTTTCATGCTCCATTTTGATGGTCATCTAGATTAAACATGTTCTTCATGCTTCTAGGGTTTTTCATGTCAAAATAATATTTTTCTTTGGTCGAGAGGGTCCTTTTCAATTTTATAAGACCCTTTTGGGAAAGTTGTAACATGTAAAAAAAAATGATTTTTGAGTCTAGAAAGTCCTATAATCCTCCAAACACATGTAAGCCTTGGAAGTGTCAAGTCAACCAAAAGAAGACTATTTGACCTCATTGAAAGCCTATAAATAGTAGTAGATTTGACCTCGTTTAGTCACCAATTTGATATCTCAAGAAGAAGTTTGATTGAAAGATGGGAACATCAAGAAATATAGAGTGAAGGTCAAGGAAGCAAGGAGAAATCAAGAAGATGAAGAAGAAATTATTTTTGGGCCATTTTTCTCTCACACATGTGAAGAAGCTAGGGTTTTTTCAACTAGTGCAAGGTCGATGATTGTAGGTCAAATTTGCAAGGTCAAATCTTTTGGCCAAAGTTGAAGTTGGAAAATTTTGAAGCATAATTGATCTTTGTTAATTTTGTTGATCTCTTACCTAATTAGAAGGGATTCTTAGAGGGTTGAAATTGTGCTTGGAGGAGGACTTTGTCTAGCGTTTTGGGTATTGGTTTTCTCATTTGAGGTAGATTCTATAAGAAGAAAAGTTATTTTATGGGCTTTCCCCTTAGAGGGGTTTTTCCTTGGAGACTAATACTTGTGTCCGTTTCCTTTATTGTTTTTTTCTTTTCATAATTGTTTGATGAAAATACCTAATAAAGAAACACAAGAAGATAAATGAAGTTGATAAGAAATTATTAAGGTTAAGGAGAAATTGAATTAATAGTTTCCGGCTGCATTCTCCAACATGCTATCAGAGCTAAGGTGAACTAGAGAAGATAACTAGAAGATCATCTCATTGACATAGGAAGGGATTACTTGAGAAAGGGAATCATTTTTAGAAGGACACAAAGAAGAAAAAGATGTATTGATCTAGAAGGAGGGTTACTAGATCAATTTTTCATCAAAGATTTCATCATCGCAAGAATAATCAAGCTCTCATTGAAGAAAGGAAGAAGAGAGCTCTTGTTGTATCTCTCTAGTGCACTTTGTTGGATCTCTGAGATGATAATGGTCAGCCATCATTCCAGAGCATCTAAGATAATTGTTTTTGGGGTTTTGATATAATTTGGAGGACTAATGTATGAAACGGATGTAACATTGTAATGCCAAACCTTGTGAATAATATTTATATCAAAGCAGAGGGCCACTATAAAATTTCACACAGTGATATAGCTTGTATGGTGGCGAGGAGAAACAAAGAAATAATATGATTATCACAGTTTTCAAGTTGAAAATTAAATAATCATAAGTATGAAAACCTTTAAAATATGTTCAGAAGGTTTAAGAGAATATGCTTAAGCTTACAAAAGATGCTGATGATTTACTAATTTATAGGGAATTAATTAAACAAACAGTCCATTCATTCATTATCTTTATAGATTATCACTTCAGAAGCTTATAGAATAGATTGAAACCTAATTATTTCTACCTAGTTATCTCTGTAAGACATAAGAATATGAAGAAAAATATAATGAGTAATACTGGAAAAACTTACAGGAAACACAAACTGTGTAAAATAGAATTCAGAATCCTTTGCTTTGTATTAATGATCCAGAAAAGTGAAGTACATCAAATGTTTAGAAATGTTTCTTCAAGGGTGCAACCCTTAATAACTTATGGAGAGAGTTATTTATACAACAATAGAACTATGAAAATATCGTAAACTATTTTCACAAAAATAGATTATCAAAATAAAGACTACTAGTTGATCTGGCACTATTTTGATGTTGCGTTCTTGGTGACTATCATTGAAAAAACTGAAAATTGTTAAAGTTGACTGACTGTTCCTCCAAAAGCTGAATGTTGTTTGATTTTCATGTTGGATGTCATATTTAATTATGACATTTCATCTAATACACTTTGACTTGTATTTCTTAATCTATCTCCTCTATTTAGTCTTTAACCATGAATGCTTTGTCACCTGCTTTTACTTTTACGAGTCACAGTACATCACATCATCTGGTATCTTTTACTCTTATCCTTCTTTTATGTCTTTAGCAAGCGTGAATTTCACTAAAGACCTATTTGACTTCATATTAAAATGTGATATGTTGTTGCTGATTTATCTCTGTTTTAACAGTTACTGCCTTTGCGTAAATGGTTTCTTCTACTCTGTGTATAATTGTCTTTTCCTTCTGAATAAATCCTTTTGGGTAGATTTCTTTACGAATCTTGGATTAAATACGTTTTGGAACTTGTATCAAAATTGTTTATCCAATCTTCTGGCCTTCTAATCACTTGCAAATTAAAACAATTTATTAATAAAAACACAGGTTGGCAGGGAGGTGATAATGGTTTTAGGGAACAGGAAAGTCTATCGATGGAGTCTGGAGTGCGTTCAGGAGGTAAAAAGTGGTTAAATTAGGTCGCAGATGCTCTGGGTGGCGTAGGAAATATTAAGAAAGTTTCACTGTGCAAACAGGCGAAAAGAGAAACAATGAGGGTCTTTGGATTTTTAGCAGGTAACGTTTAAAATTTGGTGTGGAATTTGATAAGTGAATAGTAGATGGTTTCGGCTTATGCGGGGAGGTAGTATTAAGATTCATCGCATCTCTTTTGTCAATTGGGTAGTTTTTCCATGAGAGCACATGAGTTCATGTAAAGCTGCCACGTAGCCGAAAGGGGCCCAAGCAAAACCATGAATCTAGTGTACTCTCGGGTGGGTAAAGCTCATAAAGAAAATCAATGCAATATGGATGTGCACCATCAGATTTGGTGGCACAAGATCTAATGGTTGTCGTGCATTAGAAATGCATGGAGGGAAATTGGGTGGAGATTAGCAGGGCTCACAGAATAATTACAATGAATTTGTAATTAATTAATGAATAAAGTGAGTTAAAAATATACTGAATGAGTTTATGGAGTGGGATTAGGGTTAAATGTGATGGGGGTTTTTAAGTGCACAAAGGGGGTGGGTCAAAAGGTTTTATATATCGAGAAAATGTGAATATAGCCAAGCCTTGTTAGGTGATGTAGGGGGAAAGTGAGGTGGTAAGTAGTTTTGGGATTTTAAGTCCCAAAACACTAAAAAGTGGATAAGGTTCCTTAAGTGGGCGGTATAGAAAACTGCGTATTTTGGACCCCACGCCGATAAAGATCGGATGAAAAATGAGGGTTAAAAAGGGCCATGGGTCATGAGATGATGGAAGGGTGTGCAAGATGAGAGGTGAGGTGGAAGGTGTTTAATAGATGAGCGGAAATGTTGGTGGGGTCATGATTTTGAAGGTGGAGGTCTATTAACCACACCAAGGGTGGTGGGTTAAAAGGATTTATATAAAAAAAAAGTGAATTTGCGGAGTTAATTAAGATAAAGTAGGGGAGAGACATAACTTAGGATAAAGGGTCTTTATAGGTTAAAAGGGTTTTGTTGGGAAAAATATGAATGCAGAGTTAAAGTTAAATAATGCCAGGGGGGAAGAATTTAAACTTAGAATAAAGGGGTTTTATGGGTGAAATAGGGAAATTAATAACGGAAAAGGGGTTTTTTCAAACGGGAATGGTTTTCACAGTAGGGAAAAGGGGTTTTGTGTAGGGGAATGACGTTTGGAGGGTAATTGGCTAGGAAAATGTGCGAAACCAAGGGGCAAAGGTGAAAATGAAGGGAAAAGGGGAAATTAGTAAGTATGTACTCGGGGATGAAATAAAATGAAGGGAATTTTAATTAAATAAGCTTGTGAACATCCTTTGCATATCATAACTACTTATAAACATTGAAACTTATGTTCAAGCATGATAAATGTGCTTATGCTTTGACAACCTTGTACTTCTACAACCTTTCTTCTACCTACCCTTTACTTATCCTAACATTCTTTCTTCACTTTATTGGGTGCATTTAACCTAGTAGACCCTTTATTTCTTTTCATGAATAATCTACCTCTATACCTTATTCTCTCCATTGTCTTATATTAAACTTTTGAGCGAATTTTTTTTTTACCTATGACAATCAATTTAAAACAAATCCAATTATGATTAAACTGTATAATTTGTTTAAATAAACTAGTGTGGCATCTGAACAAAATACACACAACTATTATTTTCAAAAGTGAATTAGAGTAAAACTAGTGGCATTTAGATTTGGAACACTTTCAGAGTTTATTGCTTTTTTTTTTTTCTCTCTAAACTAACATTTTATTTTTTCCTTCATTTTTTAGGGCATCTATTCTAAGATTTTCTTTGATATGGACATATTTATCAAAATAATTTCTAACATTTTTATTCAATATTCTTTTTTTCCATATCCTAGCTTAACATTTTTTCGAAAAATATTTTCATTTCTTGGAGTAATTTATTCTAACTTACCAAAACCAAAAAATGCTACAACATCAGCTACATCTGGGGACTGCTTTCTCCTGTAGAGTGCAGAGAACCTTTAGATCCATGTGCCTTCTCCTCGGGCTATGGAGTCTTATACTATAAAAAATCACACTGACTACTTGAAAAGTAAAAGAAACCAAAGTTTTTACAATGGTACTATTGAAATCTACGTCAACTTCTCAGTACTGAATGTAATGTTTGAGAAACCTTCCGTTTATAAGATAAGTTGAATATAGGCCCTCAATATTTTGTAGCACAAAAATGTTATTTCCCTTCACTTCAACAATTGCTAAAGGTCCAAACCATAGGTTTTCAAACTTTCCTTGTTTTCCCTTTTCTTCTCTCCTCGAATCCCGTCTTAGAACTAGATCACCTTCCTTGAAGTCCCTTTTGCTAGCACTTCTTTCAAAAAAGCTCTTCATCTTATTCTGATACTTTTTCAACTTGTATTGAACTTCATCTCTACTTTCATTTAGTTAAATAATCTAATTTATTCTCCTTGAAAAATCATCAAGTTCATCTGTTGAATCCTGCAGGAATTTTAAAACAGAGAAGGCCAAATTGGTAGGGAAGATTGCGTCTTTCCCATAAACTAATTCGAAATAATATTTTCTAGTAGATCTCTTTGGATTAATTATGTTTGCTGATACTGCATAAATTAAATGAGAGGCCCAACTCTTTTTATGATCTACTAGAGTCTTTTTTATTACCTTTACCAGACTTTTATTTCAGGATTATGCAAGGCCATTACCTTGTGGGTAATATGGAGTTGAATGATGTAACCGAATCTGATATTTCTGGAAAAAATCAATCATTTTAGCACTAGAAAAGGTTGTTTCATTATCAGTTCCAATTTGAGTTGGGCAACCAAATCTAGATAAGATGTCCTCTTCAATAAATTTGATTACTACTGAATTAGTAGCATTTCTCACTGGAATTGCTTCAACCCATTTAGTGAAGTAGTCTTTTGTAGTGAGGATCCACCTATGCTGATTACTTGAAGTGGGATGAATCTCTCCAACAAAATATAATCCCCATTGGAGAAAAGGTTCTGAGACTATTGATAGAACCAGTGGAAGAGCTGCTAATTTTTGCTTACTAACAAACATTTGACAAGGAACACAACCTCTGACCTTTACTCCTACTTGTAAGAACAATGTTGGCCAATGAAATTTTCCCCTTAATATCTTATATGTTGTTGCTCTCCAGGCATAATTTCCTCCACAAAATCTTGTATGAAACTGGTTAATGATTCCTTGAGTTTTTTATTTTGTTAAACATAATAACAAAATATTTAGTGGGCCTTTCCACTACAAATTTGGATTTATGATACAGTACTTGACTTCCTTTAGTTTGAGAGTTTTACACTCACTTTTGGAGAATGATGCTAGATATTCAAAATGCATCAAGAAATTTACAATGTCTTTGTACCAATCTGACAACAGAAATTTGTCATCAATGTATAAAGGGTAGATCTGATCTGAAGGTAAATGTTCTTGTGGATTCTTTTCTTTAGGATGAAGGGAAGGTTCTTGTGTATTCTTCTTATCTGAAGTTTGAGAAGGTTCTTGTGGATTATTTCCTTGTATCTCTAAAACATAATTTATTTCGAGAACTTTACAGTTGGATTTAGCTAGAAGCTTAGCTAATCCTCGACATTTTACTAGGTTTGTAGTCTTGATAGTTAGATCAAACTCCAGTATTTGAGTGATCCATCTACCTCTCTTTCCATCAATGCCTGGTTGAGTTAAAAATATTTTCACAAATATTGGCTTGTTGGGTTCTAACCTAGGTTCAGAGTTAATTATCCAAACAAATCTCTATACTACTGGCCCTTTCCGTAACAGTGCATGAAGCGCAGACTAAGGTCTCACCCAAAGTAGTATGCGAGGGTGTTGGAACCAAGTTTTTGCACCCTTGAGATGTCTGAGAGGTTCGACTAGTCCAACTTTGAATCCCTATGCACAGGTCACTTCGCGCACTTCGCTATTCCTTACGTCCTGATACACTACCTTTGGGTAGCCCTAACCATAGGCTGTGGAGCTTCTGCGCTGCTAGAGCATCATTCTGTGCTATTACGCGAGACCTTACTTATCTCTTATACTAGCTAATTACCTTTGTGTACTTGGATATCTTACGTTATATTTATTTATACAAAGCATTCATATGAGTTCACGCAACAAATAAACAATATACTTGCAAATTATACCCAATCATACATTAAAACAGGAAAAGATAAACAAAAATATGTTAAAATTCTCTTTATTTATTCTTCCAATAGTTATAGACTCGACCTACCCTGCACACTCAGCTACGAACTACTAGGCCTCTACGCACTTAGCTGTAGAGCCTTCCCCTATTCTATGACCCAAAGACAAACTTCGACTCAATAACTTAGACTTATCATCCTCTTATGATATGCTATTAGTTATTCTATACACTTAGAGCCTCACTCTATTTATACAATCCCATGGTTCACATACCATGGGTACGTCTATCTAGATAACATTACATTACAAAAACGAGGGCAGACAACCCTGTGACTCTATTATGATTTTGCACTCCGCGGCCAGAATTCGTAGAGCGTTTACAAAAGGATTTGGTCAAAGCTTGGGCTTTAAGCCACAAAACATGCCTTGGGGGGATTCAATGCCCAACAGGTTTCCAACACAAACATTGACACTCACCATTGAATCACTCTGTTGGCACGGAGATCTTCGCATGGAGTCCTTCCAGCTCTATTCGAATTGTTGCAAGGTCGACAGTGCACTGAGCTACTGCCTGCTAGATCTGTTATACGCGTTGTTCTGAGACCGCAGTGTCAGAATTGCTTCTCTACATCTGTGCCAATATCCCCTGCATTTGTTTATAGTCCCTCGCCTTCGTTCAGATCCTTGGAGTGTGAAGACTGTGCTTCTACTGGCTAGTCAAAAAGCTGAGCCAACCATGTAGGGCTTTAATCGATTGCAATTCACTTTGCCTGGGAAAGGCTCTCCATTTAGTTTGACTAGTTGTACAGCACCTCCATCTGTGACCTCCTTAACAACTTATGGTCCCAACCAATACATTCTGAACTTTCATGGGAATTTATCATACTTATTATCATAGAGTAACACTAAATTATTTACCTTGAAGTTGGGAAACTTAATGTGGTGATCATGCCAGGCCTTCTCACTCTGCTTTTGCACATGTTGATGAAAGCCAACCAATAGCCGTTCCTCCTCAGATTCTTCCAACTGCATAGGCTAGGTACAATATACTCCATTAGCATGAGAACTTCCATGCCATAAACCATACAAAATGTTGTCTGTCCCGTGAGTTTCTTGCACGTTTTCCTATAAGCCCATAGTACTGTAGGTACATGCAGGTCCCAATCACTCCACTACACGTTGCATACTTTGGTTAGCATAGTCTTCAGTATTTTTTTGAATGCTTCTACTCTCCCCTTGGCTTGTGGGTGATATGGTGTTCTTTTCTAAAGATAAACCTGGAACTATTTTATTAGTGCGTTGATGTTTTCATTCAGAAAATGTGTATCGTGATCACTTGTTTAGATTTTCAAACAGCCAAATCGAGTCAACACATATTCAAACAAAAAATTAGCAGTTGTGGTAGCCATGCAGTCTTTGACCAACTGTGATTCTTCCCACTAACTCAGGTACTTTGTCCTGGTGATAATATATCACACACCCATTTTTCCCTAAGGTTTGATAGGTCCTATAATGTCGATCACCCACTTTTTGAATGGTTACAACATCATTTGAGGATTCAAAGGCATCTCATTCCTCTGCGATTGTTTACCTGTCCTTTAACAATATCATAGGCCTTATTGTGTGCTTTTACATTTGGATGAAGGGTTGGCCACCACAACCTTGCACAGAGAATCCTTTGCACGGTTGCTCATCTGGTATAGTGTCCTTCTATAGTGCCCCTATGCACTCCCATGAGGATATAACTTCATTTAAATTTAGGTGCGTACCTTCACAGTATCTCTTCATTTCCCATTTTGTATAGGTGCCCTGCAATGATAGAAAAATCATTAGTGTGCACCACCAATTCCTTCTTCTGTTGAATGGAGTATTCCTTTGACACAATCCCCATTGTCAGAAAGAGGATTATATGTTCAAAGTGTTTGTCCACTACATGCATAGCAAAGAGCTATGCGTCAGGTAATCCTTCCTCCAAACTAGTCGGTTCCTCTCCCATCTCAATACGTGACAAGTGATCTAGTCCCACGTTTAGGTGTCGAAGCCTTACCACGACCTCAAAGTCATATTCTTGGAACAATAAGAGCCACCTGTATATGTTCCCCACAACACAGGCTTATTAAGCAAGTATTTTAGTGCGGAATGGTCTGTATACGTCTTGAAATGTCCTCCTAGAAAATAGTGCCAGTATTTTTGGAGCGCATACACCATAGCCAACTCCTTGCATTCAGTTGTGGAATAGTGCTTTTCTGCTTTAGACAACCTACGACTTGCAAACATGATAGGGTCATCCAAGCCCTCTCCACCCTCTTGTGTTAGAACCACTCCCAGCACTCTACATGATGCATCAACAAGGATATGAAACTCCACATCCCATTTTGGGAAGACCTGGATTGGGGCGAGGGCCAATTTCTCTTTTAGTACATTCAGGCTCTTCATGCAATCATCATTTCAATATAATGTGACATCCTTTTTCAACAATTTCTCCATTAGCACGGTCATTTGGACATAGCTTTTGATAAACTTCTTGTAGTACCTCATATGTCCCAGGGTAACACAAAACTGTTTAACACTTTGCAGTGCTTCCAAATTCAAAATTACTACAATCTTTGCGGCATCTAGCATTAGTCTTTGTTTGTAGACCACATGTCCCACAGGTCCCCAAAGGGAATGAGAAATGTACACTTTTTGAAGTTTAACGCAATTTGGTGTCGACAACAAGTATCCATCATCAAGCGTAAGCTCACTACATGGCACTTAACCAATCCAAATACAGTTCAATCATCCAGATAGACCTCTAGGAATTTGTGGATATATTCTTTGAATGTCGCAAGAACTATGCACGAAAAGATGGCCGACGCATTCTTTAACCCAAATGGTATAATGGTGTATTGAAAGTAGCCCCACTCAGTCGCGATGGTGGTCTTTCTCCTGTCTTCTAGTGCAAATTTGATCTTGTGGTACCCTGAGAAATCATCAGTAAAATATGCCTCTTTCCCGCTGACATTTTCTAATACTTCATCTTTGAACGGAGTTGGTAATGGGTCATGCACGTAGGTGTCATTCAATTTCATAAGGTCCATGCATATTTTTATCTCACCCTTCTACTTCTTCTCCTGCACTACCAATGGGCTTACCTAGTTAGATTCTTCGACTGGCTCAATGATTCCAGCTGTGCGCATTTCATCTAGTTCTATGTGGACCTTTTCCTTGTACTTCGGATTCAAGAAGTAAGGCCTTTGCTTAACTTGCTTTGTATAAGGTTTTAGGGTGATCTTCATCATTCCTAAATCACCAACAATCCCCTTTAAGTCTGTGATCTCGGTAGAGAATAAGTATTGGTACTTGCAGAGTAACTCAGCAACCTTATCCACCATTGTGTCATCGTTGTATTTGCTGGGCATTACATACCTCGTTTGGCCTCTCTACCAATGTTTACCTGCTCTGCCTTTACAACTGTAGTTATGTCAGGGTCTTCAATTAATGGCCCTTAAACCTCGTGATATCCTTCAGTTTCTGGGATGTTAACTTTTCATGGATCTTATTCATCTTCTTCAATATTTACATTGTAACACTACAGTGTGCAGCTCATCTGGGTCACCCATTCAGGTTGAAGCACTTCAATTGGCTGCTGGGGTATTTTAAAGATAGTTCTTTTCACTTCCTGTAGCTCTCCATCAACAATATACCACCAACGATCCTTAAATGTGAAGGTTAACAGGAATCCTTCACACAAGATATTCCATTCATTTGTGCCATGGTGGAGCTCCATCTCTATATACCAATTCATGGTTATAATATCTAGGGTATGACAGAATAGGTGCACCAGCTTAGGTTGTGGCTCTTCCCCATAGACATTTGTCCATTTTGTGAGGTGTGCACGTGGATCATCCCGTTCGTCATACTTGTCTTTTAACTACATCTGAGGCTTCCAAAACTGCATGCACATCATCTTTCTGCATTCACGCTACTCCTCAAAACTTCTTTGGTGTGTACCCCGCCACCTTGTGGGAATTTTGCATAGTACTCATTTCAGAGCATCAAAGCGTTGTTTTTCTGGTACTTGTCTTTCAAATCTATTCAGGAAGTCATCCACCTCGCTTAACATGTCATACATAGGTAGATCTTTCACCTCTATTCCTACGCAGTGAAGCGATCTCGTCATCATCTTATAGTTGAGCATGGTTACATCGTCTAATTGGTTTTGCCATCATTCTATCTCCTCATCAGAATCTAATGTGTAAGGGATTTCACGCTCCCGTCTGCAATTGGATTTACCCAGTCTTACTCCCACGCGGTTATCTTGTAGATGTAGTCCAGACCGTCATCGATGTCGTAGTCATGGATTGGCTTCGTGTATGGCGATCCTTTTGTAGGGTCTAAAGGTACCACTATGTGTAGAGACTTTCTCAAAAATCATCTTAATCTTCTTCATATTTATCACTCCATTCATATCAATGGCCCAATCTATTCCCAATAGCATGGGGTAGGGATTGTTGTCATCAACAATCTCTATCACTTCTAAATTTACTAGCGTGCTTTCTCCTTCGATATCTACTATGATTCCCTCCAATCTACCCATAGGTAGGATCTTTTGTTGGTTCATCATTCAAATTTGGAAAGGAGACCATTGCAGTGCAGGCCTACCCATGCGCTCCCATGTCTACTTTGGTAGGACGTTGGCGTTCGATCCTATATCTAGAATCACTTGGTCCATATCATATTCTCCAATCTGCGTGGTCAATCTGATCTCCCTTCCTGTTCACGTCGTGTGCTTGTTGAGCTTCTGGGCTACACACGGTTCTCCTGGCACGGTCCTAGCATATCTAGTTATGATTTCTTACAACACCTTTAAATCCTTGATGTTGCGTAGTAGCTTCATGCATGTCTCCAAGAACGTAGTGAGCATCGATGGGTCCATTTTTGGCTCCAGCCTGTCTTTCCTTCCTGAAGTGGAGGCATCAGCAAAGCTCCTCTTAGCTGCCATGAATGTCTCCTTAGCATGCTCCAAATCAAATTCTAGTTCCTTTGTTGGAGCCTTGTCAACCTAGGTACTTTCTTTAGGCTACTTTCCTTTCTCATCCCCTTTCATAATTCCACTTCGGAGCATGATATCTACGTTAGGTTCTTCCTCGCGTGGCTCAGACCTCATCATTTGTAGGTTCTGAGTTGGGGGAGGTTGGAGTGCTCCTTTATCACGCAACCTTGCTATCAGTGTGGGACAATCCTTCGTCTCATGATCAAACAACGTACAATATAAGCATGATGGTCACATTGGATTTGTACAATAGCGAGCATAATGCATTGGCCCTTTGGAATTGTAACATATCAACTATCTGCAACCTCTTGCTGGTCCCCCTCCACCTTGGCCTCATCTTGAACTCTGCAAGTAGGAGTTCGATCCATCATCAACTCATAACTTCTAACAGGTGCACTCATCATGTCCCACTGACCTAAAGAAATTACAGAACAACAACTGTGAATTCTGTGTATACTTTTGTAATAGACGGTATTTATCTGTAGCATTCTTTGCTCCTATCTGCAAAATCGCACACCATAGTGCAGGTGCTATGCTTAGTCCTACCTTTTCCTCCAGTCTTAATGGCATTGGCGCTCCTCCTGCAAGGTAATTTGCGAACACTAGGCAGTGGTCCTTGTCGTGCCCCTGGCCCTTTCATTTTACGCACCATACATCATTGTGCATCTTTGGGTGGGTTTTTCTGACTTTTTTCAAACTCTGTATCTCAAGGCACAAAATTTTCAACTATGCGTGAATTTTCTGAACTCCCAGATTGGGATTTTGTATCGGGGTCTTGTGCAATCTCATCATGACCTCCAAGGCCTCGGCCTGAGTGGTTATCCTCTGTTGTGATAGTGCGTTCGGTAGATGTGGTGTTAACGATGCTACAAACCATTCACGATGTTACCCATCTGTTAACATCATGTTATCTTCACGAATTGTGCACTTCAGTCTTTGATCCAACACCCACGGGGTCTCACCTGGTAGCATTATGATTTCCTTGAACCTGATGATCAATTGTTCCTCTGACTTTGGCCTGCTAAATTCTTTGTTCATCATAGCTTGGATATCTGTGATCCCCGCATTTAGATTGTCATTGGAATTCTTAATGTACTAGGTCAGCGCGCGATCCTACAGAGCGCTGACCAATGTTAGTTTATTTATATTGTCATCCTTGACTCCCTATGCTTCCCATACATCTTTTATCATGAACCAAAAATAGTCCGGATCTTCATTCCCTTCTCCCTTGAATACTGGTATCTTTATCATGCTTGCCATACTACTTCGCGGTAGTGGTGGAGGTGGTATGGGCGAAGACAGGGGTGAAGATAGTGAAAATGGTGGTGGTGTGGGTGGGGTTGGTATGTGCGGAATTCTCTGCCTTATCAAATTGATCGCACTCCTTGGTGAGACCTTCATGCGCTCTTCTTCACCCCCTCGCGGAGTTGAAATCAAGGGGCTAGTTTCTAGTTTTGTGCTATCTTTGTTTCTATCGATTCTTCCACTTCGCATATCCCCAACATCAATTTAATCACATAACCCATTTTTCACACCATATAATTTTAATCCAAGTGTTCAAATATTTAATGTACTTACCTTGCGATCTTATAAGGAAGCGTTGTTCTGCCTCGCTATAGCTGACTGAAGTATCTACCACAAATTTGGTGATGAATCCTCCTATGATTTGATCGAGCTAGTGATCTACAACACACGCGATCTTATCTTCTGATGCTTCCAGTTTTCGCACCAATTCTAGAGTCCACACAATAGGTATATCGAGTTTACACCTTCCTTGGCTATCTGCTAGTTTCACGATCCACTCATATAACTCAGTGGGGAAAGATGCAAAAAAGAAATCGTGGATCTCTATATATAAGTAGCAGCCTAACCACTCTTCCTTTGATAGTCGCGAGTTCTTCTTTTCTTGCACCCGTGAATCTTCCTGTCCAACCAATATTCAATTCCTTTCTTTGTCGGATTCCAAATATTACTACATCATACATCTCTATACAAATCCCAGTCTCGGTAATAGAACCATTTTTTGGCTTCTTGGGGCCTCACCTAGGTTTGAAGTTAATTGGCCAAACAAATCCCTATACCACTGGCCCTTTCAGCAACAGTCCATGTTGCGCAGACTAAGGTCTCACCCGAAGTAGTATGGGAGGGTGTTGGAACCAGGTTTCCGCATGCTTGAGATGTCTGAGAGGTTCGACTAGTCCAACTGTGCATCCCTGCGCACATGTCACTTCGTGCACTTCCCTGTTCCTAACGTCCTAATACATTTCCTTCGCATAGTCCTAACCGGTGGTTGTGTAGCTTCCGCACTTCTAGAGTAGCGTTCTGCGCTATTACCTGAGACCTTACTTATCTTCTAATACCATTTCATTACCTTCGTGTACTTGGACATCTTACATTATATTTATTTATAAAAATCATTTATAGGAGTCTGCACAAAAAATAAAGAGTATACACAAAAATAGGAAAAGATACACAGAAATATGGTAAACATCTCTTTATTGATTCTTCCAACGGTTACAGACTCGACCTGCCTTGCGCACTCAGCTATAGGGGTATGTGCACTGAGTTGTAGAGCCTTCTCCTATTCTACAACCCAAAGACATACTTCGACCCAATCACTTAGACTTATTATCCTCTTATGCTATGCTATTAGTTATTCTATACACTTAGAGCCTTGCTCTATTTATACAATCCCATGGTTTGTGGACCATGGGTAGGTCTATCCAGCAGACATTACATTACAAAAACTAGGTTGTACAACCCTATCACTCTATTATTATTTCGCGCTCTGTGCCCACAATTCATGGAGCTTTTAGAAAAGGATTTGGTCAAAACTTGGGCTTGAAGCCCCAAAACAGTAGCACTATTAGGAACATAAGCAATAATAGGAGAATGTAGGACATACATCCTGAATGATTTCCAGTCTTGAATAAGGGCATAGGATTGCTTCTCAATTATGTCATACTTAAGCTCCACATCTCTCATAACCTTACTGAAAAAGGCTATGGGTTGGTCATGGGAATCTTCATTCTTTTGTATTAGAATAGTAGCAAGGTTTATTTCTGAGGCAAAGGAAAAGCTACTGAATGGTTTAGTGTAGTCAAGGATGGCCAAGGTGGGATCTTTAGATATAGCTTTCTTGATCTGATCAAATGCATGCCTAGAAGAAATAGTCCATTTAACTTCATGATCTTTTCGAAGCATGTCAGTTATATCTTTTACAGTCTCAGCATAATTTGGAATGAATGTCCTTAAAAAATTAACCTTTCCTAGAAAAGCTTGAATCTCCTTCTTGTTTCTAGGTAAGGTCAATGTTTTAATGACAGACACATGCTTGGGATCAATCACCACTCCCTTTTTTGAAATTAAATGGCCCAGTAGTTTTCCTTCTTTGATAGAAAACATAGAATTTTTAGGATTCAATGATATTCCAAATTTTCTACACTGATCAAAAATCTTCATCAAGTGCTTTAGATGTTTATGATAAAATTTAGAAAAAATAGTTATGTCATCAAGATAAATGACCACAAATTTATTTACGTGACCCACAAAAGCTATATCCATAGCTCTCTAAAATTTTGCTCTAGTATTGGATAAGCCAAATGGCATTCTAGCATACATGAATGTACCCTAGGGTGTAGCAAAGTTTGTTTTCTCTCTGTCTACTAAATCAAAATTTACTTGATTATAGCATAAGAAATGATCAATAATAAAAAGTATTTGTGCTCTTTTAACCATTTGAAGTAACTGATCCATTTAGGGAAAACGATAGTTATCCTTTAATGATGTTTTGTTCAAATTTATAAAGTCCACATAGAGTTTGATTTCTCCATTCTTCTTTCTCCACGAGAACTAAATTTCCAACCCAATTATAATATCCATGAGGGAGAATGATCTGGGCATATAGCATTTTCTTAATTTCCTTTTCTACAGTGGATAGAAGAGATGGATTGATCCTCCTAAGCTTTTTTTGATAAGGAACTACTTCTGGCTTTAAAGGATTCTTATGTTGTATTAATGAAGTATCATAGGTTTTTAGATCAGCATAGGTCCATGCAGAACATCCTTATAATTTTGAAGTAACTTAATATATTGAGCTTTTATTTGAGGATCTGGAGATGCACAGATTTTAATGTTTTTAATATCATCATTTGCTCCAATATTAATTTCTTCTATGTCATCTTGTGAAGAAATTGACTGAGGGTTATAGAGGACATCGTTTTGATCAAACAATTTTTCTAAAGGAATGAGGCCTTTGGGAATAAAATTGTTAGACAATTGAATAACGTCATGATCAACAATTTTTGAATTAAAATTTGAAGTATCATTTCCATTTTTATTTTTGTCTATTTCTTATCTATCTTCATCGATTTGTAGAAGTGAAAATTCATCTATAATATGTAGAAAAGATTTCAAATGTTCATTATCTTCAAATATCTCCAGGTGTTTTAGATTTTCTGGGATGGATGGTCTGCACTTGACTTATATTTGATAGAGTACATTGGTCTGATCAGGAATTTTAAATGAACTAGCAGAAATAGCTACGACATCTGCATGAATATTTAGATTTCTTGGAATATAAATCAAATAAAAAGCATCAAAGAAGTTTTTGACTGAAACCCAAACTTCATTGCGATAAGACCTAAGTCTAGGATGCTTAGTCTAGAAAATATTTCTCAGTTGTTTGACAATAAATTCTGAATCTGTAAAAACACTTAAGTTTTGAACCTTTAAGCTTTTGGCTAATTGCAGTCCCAAAAGGAAAGCTTCATATTCAGCCACATTTTTTGTAACTTTGAAGTCGAGTTTGCATGATTGGGTGATGTTTTCTTTTTCTGGTGAAATTAAAACTACCCCAGCTCCTGGTCCATATTTTGTACAAGAACCATCAAAAAATAGTTTCCATACATTAGTTTGATTTGGTACAGGACTTTTAATTACATCTTCTATTTTAACTTGAGTTTCCTGAATTTGGTTTGAAGAGAGTTTAAAGAAACTAAAATCCATATCAATTGCATAAATGGGATGGCTCCATGGCTATTTTGTTTTGAAAATCGTGTGCACAAATCCTACCTCTCTATATAAACTTAGTTGTTCTCCCCCACAAACTGGAATAGTGGCATAAGACATATCGATATGAAGAGGTCCCCCTAATTTGGCACGGCAAGACCTAGAAAGGAGCTTCGAAATTTCAGAGGAATATCTATGACAACTATATCAAGCACTACACTTTTCACTGGAATTTTGGCAAGGATGACTACTAAATCCTTAATCAATCCTAAGCAAGGCACCCTTTTAGAATCAAAGGTGTACAAGTCATGAAAGGATCTAGTTATGTCAAGTTTCAAATGGCCCATAATAGTTTTTGGCATGAGGTTATGTGATTCTCTAGAATCGAGCATACAATTATATAACATGGAATCAATTTTCTTAAGAGTTACATAGAAAAGAGGCACTATTTCATCTAGGATATCTGAGTTAGGACCAAAGAGAATTCTTGGTTTTTCATCTTGTAGACTAATGATGTCACTTTCAACATGAACCGAGGTGTTTTGTATCCATTTGGAGACTTGATTTTTATACCCAGGGTTTTTGGAAATTTATGAAAGTGGAATTTGGATTTTAACCCTTTCTAACTCTTTTTCAACATTAAATGTAGTCAATGCATTTTTATCATTTTTAGCAGTATCAGTTGACTAATTTAATGGTCGAATAAAAATTGTTTGAGTTTCAACAACTTTGGTCTGAGGCTCAATTATTGGAGTTTCCTTAGGAGGTCTTCCAGGGCCGAGTCTAGGCCTAAGATCATATCTCTTGTTCAACTCTGCAATTAAAAATTTAGAGAAGGAATGGAATTTAGAAACTTGTGAGGATTCTCGATCTTCTTGAACCTGATTTTGTTGGGAGAGAGGAATAATAACTATTTGATTAGAAGAAGTATCTGTGTTATTCATATCTTCAGTAACAGCCATAGTATTTTCATCAGGTTGCTGGTCATCTATCACTATAGGAGTGGGAACCTGCTAACCATTACTAGGTCTGTGAAGAATTTGTAATTGAGTATTCGTTTTATACTGACCTTGATTTTGATTTAGGGGTTTAGTAACTGTTTGTTGAAATTTCCTAGGTTCACTCTCAATCTTGGAAATTCTATTAGATAGATTTCTAAGAAGAGAAGTTATTTCATCTATTTTAGAATCTTCTGTTTTAGTCTTAGAAGAACTAGAAGAACTAGAGGCCTCTTCAATAGATTTCAATTTTCTTTGGGCCTTTTCCTCTTTAGCTTTCAAGGAAGTTGAAGCAGCCCTA
This sequence comes from Pinus taeda, assembly GCA_000404065.3. Lineage (NCBI taxonomy): Eukaryota > Viridiplantae > Streptophyta > Pinopsida > Pinales > Pinaceae > Pinus > Pinus taeda. Next base: position 61,147 of record APFE030024329.1, read on the forward strand.
TTTTCTTCCACCTCTATAGCATTTGTTTTCATATCTTCAACAATTCTTGAAGTTATCTCTGTTAGAATTACAACAAAATCATCATCAATGGCTTTAGAAAACCTAGGCTTAGCTGCTGCTACAGGGGTTTTAGAATCAAGGGGCATCTTAAGACAAAGTTTATTGAACCTTTTGATAAAATCTGATACAAGTTCACCAAGGTTTCTTCTAAGTTCTTCAAACTCAGTGAGAAAGTAAAGAGGATCTTTCTTTACACCCCATTAGTTCTTAAATATGTTCATAAGATCTTCCCAATTTGTAATGGAATTTACAGGTAAATGCCTAAACCAGATTCTTACATTTCCTTAAAGTGACTATACAAACAATCTCATGTGAACATTTTCTTGTTCAATATTCATGTTGTCTACAAAGTCTAGAAAAGCTTGAAGATGGTCCTCAGCTAAGGGACTAGTTTCTCCATTATACCTAGGAAGGTATTTCAAGTATTCAAATGGGAATTCATCGAGGTTAGCAGGTAAGACTAAAGTTGCATATCTAGCCTATACAATAGGTTATAATTCCTTAGTAGAAAGTGGTGTATGAGGTGTTTGTGTGGATGAAGAAGAAGAAGATGAGGAAGAGGTAGAAGAAGGTGATTGAGGGGGTTTGTGACTATGTAGAGGTGAGGAAGGAGTGGATCTCCTGATTAACTTTAAAGGAGTCTTAAGAACTAACTTTGGGACCTATGAATGAATACCCTCTTTTGTTTCAAAGAGTGGATTTGAATATATAGACGGAGTCTCTTTAGGTTGTTCATAAGTAGAAGCTTCAAGTCGTTCCAGAAGTGGAAGGAAATGAATAAGTGGAAGGGGATATGAAATCTATGTTTCTGTGCTTCTAATTCTTTATGCCCTTTATTTCCCCTTCTTTTATTTTTCTAACTCTTGATTCTTTTCTTTGTATGGTACAGCCACTTCACCAAGGACAAATTCCATGACTTCATTTTTTGTAAGTGACAAGTCATTTCTCTTCTTCCATGCTAGGAATTTTATTGATCCAATCATCTTATTGCTTTCATTGCAAAATATAGCCATATGATCTATAGATTGAGAGATAGAAGACAATATGATACTCACTTTTCAACCAAGAGTCCTTATTTATGACGTCTCCAACAATCTTAATGCTTTTAAGACCTTCAAGGAGACTTCAAAGATCCCCTATAATTATGAATTCTATGATGCCTTCGACAATGACATCTTCAATCAACTTGAAAGAGTGAATCATGAACCCTAGATTCCTTTATGCCTCGTTATCCTTGAGATGATTAAGTGTGTTGTAGCATTTTTTGGTTTTGGTAGGTTAGAATAACTTAGTCCAAAAAATGAAAATATTTTTCAAAAAAATGTTAAGCTGGGATATGGACAAAAAGGTTACTGAATAAAAATGTTAGGAAATATTTTGATAAATATGTCCATATCAAAAAAATGTTAGAATAGATGCCCTAAAAAATGAAGGCAAAAATAAAATGTTAGATTAGAGAGAAAAGAAAAAAGCAATAAACTCTGAAAGTGTTGCAAATCTAAATGCCACTACTTTGACTCTAATTCACTTTTGAAAATAATAGTTTTGTGTTGTTTGTTTAGATGCCACACTAGTTTATTTAATCCAATTATATAGTTTAATCATAATTGGAGTTGTTTTAAATTGATTGCCATAGGTAGAAAATAAAATTGGCTCAATAGTTTAATCTCAGCCAATGGAGAGAATAAGGTATAGAGGTAGATTATTCATGAAAATATATAAAGGTTATGCTAGCTTAAATGCACTCAATAAAGTGAAGAAAGAATGATAGGGTAAGTAAAGAATAGGTAGAAGAAAGGTTGCAGAAGTAGACAGTTGTCAAAGCATAAGAACATTTATCATGCTCAATCATATGTTTCAGTGTGTAGGAGCAATTATGAAAGTGAAAGGATGTTCACAAGCTGATTTAATTAAACTTCCCCTCATTTCATTTCATTCCCCACCACATACTTACTAATTTCCCCTTTTCCCTTCATTTTCACCTTTTCCCCTTGGTTTCACACATTTTCCTAGCAAATTACCCTGTAAAGGTCATTCCCCTACCCAAAACCTCTTTTCCCTTGTGTCAAAATCATTCCCCTTTGAAAAAATCACTTTCCCCTTATTAATTTCCCTATTTCACCCAGAAAAACCCATAAAAACCCTTTATTCTAAGTTTAAATCCCCCCTTGCATTATTTAACTTTAACTTCGCCATTCATATTTTTCCCAACAAAACCCTTTTAACTTATAAACATCCTTTATCCTATGTTTTGTCTCTCCCATAATTTATCTTAATTAACTCTACAAATTCACTTTTTCCAATATAAATCCTTTTAACCCACCACCCTTGGTGCGATTAATAAACCTCAGTATTTGAAATCATGACCCCACCACCATTTCTACTCATTTGTTAAATGCCCACCACCTCACCTATCATCCCACACACCCTTCCATCATCTAAAAACCCACGACCCTTTTTAGCCCTCATTCTTCATCCGAACTTTATCGACGAGGAAGGGGGGGCGTCTAAAATAGGCATTTTTCTATACTGCCCACTTAAACGACCTTATCCGCTTTTTAGTGTTTCGGGACTTACAATCCTGAAACTACTTATCACCTCACTTCCCCCCCGCATTACTTAACAAACCTCCACTATATTCACATTTTCCTGATATATAAAATGTTTTAACCCACCCCCTTGGTGCAGTTAATAAACCCTACCACATTTACCCCTCATCCGACTCCATAAATCCGTTTATTATATTTTTAACCCGCTTTATTCATTAATTAATTACAAATCCATTGTAATTATTCCCCAGGCCCCGATAATCTCCATTAGATTTCCCTCTGTGCATTTCCACTGCGCAACAACCATTAGATCTTACATCCCTAGATCTAACGGTGCACATCCATATCACGTTGGTTTCCTTTCCGAGCTTTACCTGTCCGAGAGCACATGAGATTGGTAGTTTTTCTCAGGCGCCTTTCGGTTATGTGGCATCTTTACGTGAACTCACATGCTCTCATGGAAAAATTTCCTGACTACCAAATGCGATGTGATGAACCTCAATACCACCTCACCGCGTAGGCCGAAATCATCTACTATTCACTTATCGAATTCTACGCCAAATTTTAAACGTTACCCGTTAAAAAGCCAAAGACCATAGTTTTTGTTCTTTTCGCCCGTTTTCACATTGAAACTTGCCTAATCTTTATTGCACCACCCAAAGCATCTACAACCCATTTAACCATTGTTTACCACCTGAACACGCTCCGGACTTCATCCACAAACTTTCGTGTTCCCTGAAACCATTATCACCTCCCTCGCAACCTATGTTTTTATTAATAAATTGTTTTATTTTGCAGGTGATTAGAAGGCCGGAAGCTTGGATAAATAGTTTTGATACAAGTTCCAAAACCATTTTACTCGAATATTCACAAAGAAACCTACTCAAAAAGCTTTATTCATAAGGAAAAGATAATTATACATAGAGCAGAAGAAATCATTTACACAAAGACAATAACTATTAAAACAGAGATAAATCAACAACATCATATCACATTTTCACATGAATTCAAATAGGTCTTTAGTAAAATTCACTTTTACTAAAGACATAAATGTAGGATAAGAGTAAAAGATACCAGATGATGTGATTTACTGTGATTGGTAAAAGTAAAAGCAGGTGATAGAGCATTCATGGTAAAACACTCAACATAGGAGACATATAAAGAAATACAAGTCAAATTCTATCAGATGAAAGGTCATAATTAAATATGACATGTAGCATGAAAATCAAACAACATTCAACTTTTGGAGGAACAACCAACTAGCTTCAACAATTTTCAGTTTTTTCACTGATAGTCACCAACAGCGCAACATCAAAATAGTGCTAGATCAACTAGAAGTCTTTATTTTGATAATTTATTTTTGTAAACACAGTTTAGGATATTTTCTTATTTCTACTATTGTATAAATAACTCTCTTTATGAGTTATTAAGGGTTGCACCCTTAAAGAAGCATGTTAGGTCCCTATAATAATAGTGATTCCCCCCTATTGTCATTGTATCCTTTATTGTTATTATTGTGCCCCTATTTTTCCCATATTGTTATTATTATGCCCCATTGAATACCTCTACAATTATTTTTGTGCCTTTATATTATTATTGTTAGGTTGGCCTGGTTATATTATGACCCCATAGACTACTATATATAGAAAGGAGGTTTTGACATTTGAATCATTTAAGAATTTTTCATTTGTGTAATGTAAAGGAGGTTTCGCCCTCAAAGAGGCTTCTCTCTAAGGTGTTGATCTATCTTTTCTATCTTTTTGTGAGATGCTCTCATAAAATTTGGTATCAGAGCTTTGGATTCTATAGTTTCGCTGCTCCAAATAGGTCATTATGCCATTTTCTCTATAACATTTTTTTGCAATGTTTCAGAAGCTAAAAGAAAAACCAATTGGGCCGAAATAGTTCTACACTTCGGGTCAAAATTTCAGATCTTTTCTCACTATATTTGTGGAGATATGACCTAATGAAATTGACGTTTTTGCAGACTCCTGAATTACATTCCAAACAGGTTACCTGAAGAAAATAATCATAACCATTGTTTTGAGCATCAGATTGAAATTTCGTAAGAAGCTTCAAAAATAGGGCAGCCTTTATTTTTCTGTGTATCCGTTTCAGGTACTAAGTTCAAAACAATAACACGTGGCACATTGTACAAGTTTGCTCTACTGAACTAGTCTATAATCAGGTCACCATGGGAGATTTGGCATAACTCTTCCTTGGAGAATCCAATTTTGATCAAACTGGGGGCATTGGAAAGAGGATGTAAAGGGGTACTGCATGTCTTGATTTCAGAACTAGGAGATCCAAAATTATAGAGGTACGTTAGATTCAATATCGAGCTCCTACAAGTGAAAAAAGGTGTGTATTTTTAAAATTTTTGCATAAGCTTGGTTTGAAAAATTAGTTTGAAGGAATTCAAAGTACATAGTGAAGCAATACTATTAATAATTGATTCCCCAAAGAAAGAAAATGGAAACACCTAGTAAGCAACCTGAAATATCTAGCATGACTCATGAAGAAGAGGAAGAAATGCAACATGATATATCAATATTACGAAACCAAGTGCAACAAATTTCACTTACACAAAAGGTAACATAAAATAAGATGGATGGTTTAAAGAAAGACGTAGAAGCTAAAATGGAGGGTTTAAAGAAAGGCGTAAAATCTAAGATGAATGACTTGGAAGCTAAGATGCGCAATGTGGAAAATAAGATCGATGGCATGGATGCTAAGATGGATGCTAAGATGAATGGCATGGACGATAAGATGGAAGAATTGAAGATAAATTTGAATAAGTTGCTACAAGAAATGGTCACCAATGGTGAAAGGGTAGTAAAGGAAACTCATGATCAGAACAAAATAAATGTTAATCATGATTTCATAGACTCTAATGTTGGATTGAAGACCCACCATGTTCCAAAAATTGATATGAGGAATTTTGATGGAAAGGATCCCAGAAGATGGATACTACAGATGGAGCAATTTTTCAATCTCCATAATGTGAAAAACACACAAAAGGTACGTATTGAAACTTTATATTTGAAACCAAATCAGTTTGTATGGTATTCATGGCTTTTCTCTCGTAAATAAATTGTCACTTAGGCAATTTTTACGAAATAAATAATAGCACATTTGAGGATACAAAAAGCAACATTTTTTTTAGCGAATTGATAAATCTCAAACAAAAGGGTTCAGTGATGGAGCACATTGAGGACTTCCAAAAATTGAACATAACGGTAAAAGATATTCCAGTGGAGCTTAGGATTGATGTGTTCATAGGGACTTTAAAGGATAATATCCAACATGAGGTTCACCTTTGGGAACTTGATTCATTGGACAAAGCATTCAAGTTAGCAAGAAAAATGGAAAGCAAAATGATGGCAACCAGGAAGCTGATGAGCCCCAAAAACGGGTAACTTTTTGGGCTCATTTTGCCTACCATTATCAATTAATCCACCATTCTTCATAGCTTATGCATGCTTTTGACTATATTTATGTTAATTGAATGAATGAGAATATTCACTTGACCATGAGGTCTAATACGTGTTTATTGCAGATTTTTGGACAACTTTTGGACCAAGGTCAAGCATTTATGAGCCAGATGACTGCAAAATACGAGGGAACAAAGCTGAGGATTCATAGGAAGGGTTTCTCCTACACTAAATCGCCCCTTCCTTGAGTTCTCCACCATTAGATCGGAGTTCAAAAACCCACCAAAGATGATTCCCACGGGCAACTGAGCATCTTTTGTGAAGTGGCTGAGTACTTGCAGTTTTGAGTAGCCAAGCCCCTTGAGTTAATGAGGAGGGTTGGAGGTCCTCGTAGTTCATAAGTAGGAAGACTTCTAGCCTTCGTAGCTTACTTCTGGAACATTTGTACTTTGCACTTTAGTTCTGCTATGCCTTCTAGCCCATTTTGGAGCTTTTGCTGTAAACATTTTTGTGACATGGTTATTTTTTGAGTAATGGAGATCAATTTCATTTTGTATCAGCTTTGAGCTTCTTTGTAGGGGTTGTATCTCTTGGGTTTGGGCCCAAACCAAGTGTCAGTACCTCCTTGGTGTACTTTCTTATGTTTTTGCTACATTCATAGAATTGTTTCTACTAGTAGATTAAAATCTTGCTTGGTTACTTAGGTCATTTTTGATGGTTCAATTAGCTTTTCATGTTTCAGATTGATTTCATAGGTTGATAACAAACAAGATCTTTGAAGAAGGCCATCAAGCAACCCCTGATCTCACCTCTCCCTCCTTGGGACCAAGGCATCCTTGCTGCCACAAAAACATTGTTCTTGCTTCTTCATGAAATTGCTAGTGTTAGGTTCTTAGTTGCAAAATTCGATACACGTTGTGACTACATGTTTAAGTCTGTTCTTGCTTAGTTTGCACAGTTAAATTATGCGTGTTTCCACCAATAAATTTTTGTTCATCTGGTTGCTGGTTCCTAGGTCAAATTAGGTCAAGATAGCTAGATCTTTGATTTGCATAATCTTCGTTTGGTTAGTTTTTTAAAAAAGTGTGCAAAACACCTGTGAAACCTCCCTGCCTACCCTTCCTCCACCAGAAAATCTACTCCAACCCTCTAACTCAGATTCCTCCCCTTCATTTGCCCCTTTTCTAATTTGACCTAATTTCCATATCTTTGTGCAACCTTGCTCTCTCTGCATCCTTGAACAAATCCAACCATCTTCATCGCTCTGTAGCTTCGCTCACCAAGTCCTAGACCTCCTCACATCCTCATCCAACCTCCATCTCCAATTTTCCACCTTTATTCCACCATCAAACCTTCAAAATTCCCTTTTGGAACATCCTGTAGAACATCTTGTCGAATCCCTATAGACCTCCTGTAGAAGTTCATGAGAGCGGTTTTTCGAGATCCGAACACTGTGAAACTATCTGGAGGGGTGCTAGGGACCCCTTAAGCCCTCTTCTAACCTTCCCAACCTCCCAAACTCACCTATCCCATCTCGTTTCTCCAATCAACCTCTGCACAATAAAAAACAATTAAAGTACATGCATAATAATTTTACAAGATTACTCAAAAATACATAAAGATGTTCCTTTTCAGATTTCACTTCAGAAGTAGCTTAAACACATGCACTTTACCTTCCCAAGAGTTAATGGCATTCATTTCTATAGCTTTCATCCTCTTTCATGCACCAGTAGGGTTAGTCGGTAGAACTAGGGTTTGCTAGGGTTTGCATTTCTTTTCAACTTTTCGCTTCTTTCTGCAAGTAGATTAGCCTCTGTTGAGTTAGCTTTCATCCATCACCATTAAAAGCTTCTTCTAAGAGCTCATAGAAGTTGGCTTAAGCTCCTAGCGGACTTGTGCCAGTTCATCAAGTGACAGCCTGCGGCACGAGATAGTACTTGTGCATATAGCACAGTCGCTTCCAAGTTTGTTACGAACTACGGGGTTTATAAAAGTAAAGAAGGGAGCCCCTGGAGTTGCAAAATTATTGCTGCAATACTGGAACCCATCATCGTTTTGCCGTCGTTGTCGAGGAAGTGACAGAGTATTCGTGATTGTTGCTTTTCTTCTATTTTCTACTGCAACCATCTGCTCAGTAGTTTATTTCAACAAGCGTAGAGTAGTTGTTTCATTTCAATTCCACAATTTCACTTCTGCAAAAGTAGAATAGATATTTCCTTCTTTCCTAGACCAGCATTTCAATTATGCAAGTGTAGATTAGAATTTCAATTCTGCAATTTCATTTTAGCAACATAGATTAGTCATTTCCAGCTTTCATTTGAATTCTGCAATTTTCATTCCAACAAACTTTACTTTAGTTAGTTGTAGTTCAATCTATTTCAATTTGGCGGGTACAAGCAGAAAAAAGGAAAAAACAGCCAAAAACATTCCATTTCATGCCTCGTAGGAATAGAGACAATACAGGAAAATTCTTACCCAACACCCCCACCACATCACTGAGTCACCCTTCTCTCTTCTTTGGTGGCAGTGATCCAGAAGAACCTATAGGTGAACCTCCAGAAATATACAAAGATCCTTTAACAGAAGAAGAGAACGAGAACATTCCTCTTAAGGCCATGGTTAAACATAGAAACATTATAGGAGATGAGGAGAGAATAGAAGTTACCTTTCCCATCCGAGAGACCAATGGGGACACGAAAATGAAAAACATAAGTCCCTCAGCCTTACCTCACTTCCATGGATTGACCAATGAAGACCTAGATACCTTCTTATTTGAGTTTGTTGTCCTTTGTCGAACTTATGACTATGTAGAAGATGAGAAAAAGTTAAAACTCTTTCCCTCTACCCTCAAGGATGCATCACTATGTCGGTTCATGGGGTTACCTGGAAACAGTATCACAACTTGGGTTCAGATGCAACAAGCCTTTAACAACAAATACCGAGATTACTGTAGATCAAAGGAAATGAAGGGAGAGATCTTTCAGATGACCATGGGAAGTGATGAGTCTTTAGAAGAGTATGAAGAAAGGTTCCAACTTAGTTATAAAAGGGCCAGGTGCACACTTGACCCTGAATCTCTAAAGCTGGTTCTACTCCTAGGAGTCCTTGAAGAACTTCTAGATACCCTCCATTTGCTAGCTGGAGGAGACATCTACCAATTACCTTATGATGACATAAAGAAGGTGTTTAGAAACCATTCTAGGGCACCCCGAAAAAAAGGTATGGGGAATCCAGTTTCAGCTAGTGCCACCTTCTCCAAGCATGAGTTTACAAATCAGATGGAAGACCTCAAAAGTGATATGAGACAAACCATTGCCATGCAATTGGATACTTTTCGAATCCAACAAAAGAAGGAGGAAGTTGAGAGGGCTTTGGCCATCTTTTGTCCCAAATGCACAAGGAAGCATCCTAAGAATGAGTGTCCATTACACTCAGTAGAGGTATGTTTCATTTGTGAGGAAGACCACCATACAAACTAGTGCCCAACCTTACCCAGAATTAAAGCCATGTACCAAGGGGTTGAGGGAGACATTGAGCCACTCTACTTCCTCAATCAAAGGAGGATGCATGGATCCAGAACTCACCAACAGGGGATACAAGGGACATCCCAAACTTATTACAACCCAAACCAATCAGCTCATATACCTTCTTGGGGTCCCCCTGCTCATCTTTCCTGGTCCGCACCTCCTCCTTGGTTTTATCCATCTCAATACCATACTCAACATGCTGCCCATTCATTCCATTCTGATGTTCAGCCACAACCTCAGTGGAATGCACCTCAGTCAAGGTGGAGGCTCCAATAAAACTCTCCTCCCACTATTCTGCCTCCACCATCTGCTCAACCACAACCATTACCTCCTGCTCCTCCAAGACAACCCCATATGCCTGCTCAACCTAACCCGAACCCCAACAATAGACAAGCCAAACAGGTGTATGTTGGAGAAACAACATGCCCTACCTATGCTGTGGAGATTCAAGAGATCAACCTACGATCTGGGAAGGTCCTTCCAGATCGCAAACACCCTCCCCCAGAGGATGAGGAAGAGAAATAAGAAAGTGAACCCAAAGCCATTCCACCCTTTCCTGAGAGACTAATAGCAGCCACGCAACCAAACCCAGAGGAGACTGAATTTCTGGGAGAACTTAAACAGTTGTGTGTGAAAATCCCACTTCTCCAGGCCATGAAATATGTACCAATTTACAACAAATTGATCAAGGAGATGTGTTTCAGGCACCCAGGCAGGCGTAGGAGAGATGCCCCTACTATCAATGTCATAGGACAACTGTCCAATTTGATGTTGGGACAAGTAAACTCTCTGAAATATTTGGACCCTGGGAGTCCTGTAGTTGATGTCCACATCAATGGCACCATAATCCCCCACACCTTGATTGATCTAGGGGTTTCCATTCATGTGATGACTAGGGACACTATGCTCAAACTTAACCTTCAGAGTTCCCTAGGGAAGACCTCAACAGTACTGCAGTTAGCAGACCGCTCCACCGTGACTGCCGAAGGGATTGTGGAGGATTTCTTTGTCCCTGATGATTCTTGGGAGTACCCTGTAGACTTCCTGGTCCTTCAGCCAAGGCAAAACTCATTGGATACCCCCTCATTTTGGGAAGGCTTGGTTAGCTACTGCAGATGCTTATATCAGTTGTCAAGCTGGGAGCATGACCATCAAGAATGGGCCTATGTCCAAACAACTAGTCTTATATCCTCCTGCCCAACCTTTGCTAGAACATGACTTACCTCTCTAGATGGAGGAGGAAGATGAGGATAAATTTTACTCTGCACTAGTGTGCATAGTGGAAGCCACCTGGGGAGGTCCTCAAACTGAGGATGACCTGATTGAGAATTTGATTCGAAACCCACCTCATAGTGTGCTGCCATTAGAAGAATTGGTGGAAGGTACCCAAGCCAACGCTTTAGTGGACCTCCGTGTGGTTGATTCGACCTTTCCCAGAGTTAAGAATGTGGAATTTGGCCCTGAAAGAACCTTGAAAATCAGCTCATCCTTATCACCCTCTCAGGAGAAAGAGTTGTGTAGCTTATTGAACCTCCATTTAGATGCTTTCGCTTGGAGCTATAAGGAGGATAAAGGAGTCCACCTTTCTTCTATACCCATCACATTTACATTAAAGAGGATCGTAAACTAGTTAGGTACCCTCAGAGGAGAATGAATCCAACCCTTAAGGACATTTTTAAAGAAGAACTACAAAAGTTGTTGGATTCATCTATCCCATCTCTGACAGTGAATGGGTTTCTCCTCTGGTGCTTATGCCCAAGAAAAATGGGAAGTGGAGAATCTCTATAGATTATCAAGAACTTAAAAAAGCCACCAAGAAGGACCATTTCCCTTTGCCTTTCATAGATCAAGTGTTAGATGGGCTGGTAGGGAAGAAGGTCTTTTCTTTCCTAGATGGGTTAAACAGATATAATCAGATCCAAATCAGCCTGAAAGACCAAGATAAGACCACTTTCACTTGTCAATGGGGTACCTTTGCCTATCGGGTCCTTCCCTTTGGGCTATGCAATGCTCCTGCCACTTTCCAGAGAGTAGTATTGAGCATATTTGCTGAGCTGGTTCATGATTCAGTGGAAATCTATATGGTTGACTTTACTCCTTATGGGTCCAACTTCCAAGAAGCATTAATTAACCTAGGAAAAGTTTTAACCAAGTGTATTGAAATGAACCTGTCCCTTAGTCCTGAAAAATATGAATTCCTGATGACTGAAGGGACCGTGCTAGGTCATACAATTTCTCAGCAAGGATTACAGGTGGATATTTACAAAATTGCTATCATCCAAAAGGTTCCAGCTCCTCAAAAGGTAAGAGATGTTCAGAGTTTTCTAGGCTTAGGAGGATATTATAGAAGATTCATTAAAGACTTCAGTAAGCTAGCCTCACCATTGTTTGGTATTTTGGGGAAAGATGTTGAGTTTAAATGGACTGACAACTGTCAAGAGGCTCTGGATGAGTTGAAAGATAAGATGGTAACTACCGCAATCTTGAGAGGTCCAAATTGGGCCCTACCTTTCCACATCCACACTGATGCCTCGAACAAAGTCATAGGGGCAGCCTTAGGAAAAGTTGAAAAGAAGCAACCATATGCCATATACTTTGTCAGCAAAAACCTATCCAAGCAGAATTAAACTATACTCTAACCGAGAAAAAGCTCCTAGCTGTAGTCCATTCCCTAAACAAGTTCAGACACTACATCGCGGGTTATCAAACATTTGTACACATTGATCATGCTGCGATTAGGGATTTGATGAATAAACCTGATGTGAATGCCTGTATCATTAGATGGTTACTTTTATTGGAGCAATTTGACTTAACCATTGTTGACAAGCCAGGTAAGGAAAATGTTGTTGCTGATTTTCTATCTAGATTAGATTTTCCTGCAGGTGAAGAAGGGACGGTGGATGACCAGATGCCAGATGAACACTAGTTTGCTATCTCATTACTCTCTCCATGGTTTGCTGATATAGAAAGGTACTTGGTTTCAGCACAGTTCCCTCCACACCTATCCTCAAAGCAGAAGAGAAGAATTGTGAGGAAAAGTGCCCCCTTCACTTGGATTGGGGGCAACCTATTTAAACTCAACCCAGATTAGATCTTGAGGCATTGTGTTAGGGAGGAGGATGTTTTTGACATTCTCCTAACCTATCGCGATGGACCCTGTGGAGTCCACTTTGCAGAAAAAAGGATTGCCTTCAAAATTCTACAAGCAAGCTACTATTGGCCCACTCTTCATCAAGATGTCAGAAGACACATCAGCCAATGTGACCGATGTCAAAGGATGGGGAAACTGACTCCGAGGGATGAAATTCCCCTCCAACCTCAAGTGACTTTCAAGGAATTTGAGAAATGGGGCATGGACTTTGTGGGTCCTATCAACCCTCCTTCAAATAAAAAGTCTTACATCATTGTGTGCACAGACTCCTTGACAAAGTGGGCAGAAACAAAGGTAATCAAGGTAGTGACAGAAGAAAAAGTGGTTGAATTTTTAAGGGAAAATAGTTTCTACAAGTTTGGCTACCCAGGAGAATTAGTCACAGATCAAGGGAGTCAGTTCACCTCTAACCTAATTGAAGACATGCTCGCTCATCACAAGATCAAGCACAAAACCTCCATCCCTTATCATCTGCAAGAAAATGGGCAGGTGGAGGTCACTAATATGGCTTTGGAAGAGATTTTGACTAAAGTAGTGAGAAGCAACAGAAAGGATTGGGCAGATCGTTTGGTTGAGGCCACTTGGGCCTACAAAACCACTTGGAAAACTACAACAGGTTTCACACCTTATGAGCTGGTCTACGAGAATAAGGCTTTGCTATCCATAGAGTTCGAGTACAACACATTGAGGTTGGCAGCTCAGCTGGACCTGGATCTCATCCATGCATAACATGAAAGGTTACTACAGCTGAATGGATTAGATGAACAGAGAATGAAGGCCCTCCTCCACTTAGAAGTAGTTCAACTCCAGAGAAAGATATGGCATGACCAACACCTTAAAGGAAAGCAATTTCATCCTAGAGATTGGGTGCTGTTATATGACTCGAGATACAAGGATTTCAAAGGAAAGGTGAGGACAACGTGGCTGGGACCATATACGGTAGAGAAATGCAATTATAATGGTTCAATCCTTATCAAGACCATTGATGAAGAAGCCATCCCCGTGCTTATCAATGGGCATCTATTGAAAATCTACATGAAGCCCCTTTCTAAGCAGGAGTTCATTGAAACTCTGGCTAAATCAGTACTAGTAGTGGAGTAGGGCCCTGTCTCTACTCCACCCACACCTTGATCATCAAAAAAAAAAGAAGAAGGAAAAAACAGAAAAGGAGTAAAAAGATCCTTGGGTGAGAACCTCTTAGAGGCACCCGGGGCAGGCAGTGAGGGTGAAAACCTCCTGAAGGCGCCCTACAAATCTCTCTTAAAAAAAAAAAAAAAAAAAAAAAAAAAAAACAAGAACTAGACCTAATCTCTGTTTAATAATTGCAGGTTGCAGGGAAAGACATTGTAGGTTAGGAGGATCGCACGAAACAAGGATAGAGGTCAGCACCAGGCTGCAAGAATCCATCACAAATAATTCCTCCATAACCACTCCCCTTTCTTAAGAATTGATCACATTCGGGGTAGGATTTCACCTTCTACAGGAAGTTCTGCGTCTTCTATAGGAAGTTTTGTGTCTTCTATAGGAAAGTCTATGTCTTCTACAGGAAGATCCTATAGAACCTACAGACAAGCCATAACTGATCACGAGAAAGAATCCGAAGGTTGGGAATCTACCTGCTAGGCCTGCAAACACTCCTGTTTCCATCCATCCCCATATGTCACCCTTTTTCATCTCTTTACACCTCCGTTGCACTCATCCTTTTATTTGTTCCTGCACAGTCACACAGAAAAAACCCTATTTTCCTTATACTACCAGCAAAACCTTTTATTGACAAATCAAGAGTAGTTTTCTCGCTTACCATACTTTTCAATCTCCATCTGAACTCCTCGTTAGCCGTACCCCTCGATAGCAGTATAGCCCTGCTCATTTTAGCTTGCATCCCAGGAGGAGAAGCAGCTACAGGGCATCCTACAGGAATCCTGTAGCATCCGATCCATGTGGTAGACATACACGGGAGATAGGGACAGCTGAGAAAACAATAAAGGAGACATGTAGAGGGCTCATCTTGAAAGGGAAAATATCATCAGCAGTCGAAGCCAAGCAAAAACTGTGCATGCAGTGACAACAACCAATGGAATGGATTCCAAAACACGTGCATGCAACATCAATGAATGAAGGAATGGGTTCCAAAACCCGTGCAGGAAGGAACAACAAATGAAGGAGTGGTTCTAAGACCGGACGTCTGCATAACGCGACTGTGACTACACAGGTAAGTGTCTAAACTCATTCATCAATTGCATAAATCATATTTTAAAAGTTGCATGCCTATGGGAATGGTTTGGATTGAATGAAATCGGTGCCCAGTCAACTGGCCACCCTCAGCCACTTACACAGCCTCGTGGGATCCGAACAAGCCTAGTTACATTCAAATTTGTCAACGATATGTGCAACAAGCACGTGTGGAGTGTCCATTCAGGGAGAAATCGTCAAGACTGGTAGTGGTGGCGGCGGGTGATGGCTGAGGGGAGATGATGGCAGTCAGAAACATGCATAAGCATTATGGTCGTGATGTCAGATCAATGGTCCAGTCCGGCCACTTCATCCCCTCACCACGAATCATGCCCTAGTTAAAAGATGCCCGTGTGAAACTCACACCACCTTCTGTTCATTTTGCACTTGCAATGTCCTCGACTCGAGTATGCATCCTTCGCTTCCAAAAACCCTCAACCAGTTGTCCTCCACCATTTTTCAGCCTGGTTTTGAAAATCTCTCACGTATTAGGCTCGCTCAAGGGTGCAGTTACATTCTATAGGAACCAGTGGGTATTCTACAGGAAAGACTGCACAACTTTCCGGAACGGGAACACCTGGGGTTTTTCGTCGAATTTGGAGCTCTAAATGAGGTAGAATCGAAAAACTCCACTACGCATGTTGTGTTTTGCAAAGGAGGTGAATTTAATGGCATCAGGTCAAAAAATCAGAGGAAGAATCTACCTGTGTCTTGGAGGCAAAACGTTCTCATGTGTATTGCAATGAGTGTCCCATTTTTCTACGTTAGAATTCTCCTCCACATTTCTTTTTAAAAATTCTCCTATGGAGAAGATATATGCAGCTATGGAGGCCAGCCTATGTGTGTAAAACAAATATTTGAATTTTCATATCTATCTGTGTGCTGAGAAGAATACCTGATCTTTGTACTCTGTCTGTAGAAACAAAATCCTTCCTCTCATAAATAGACAGCCGAGTTCGGGGTGACAACAGTCTTAAAAACTAGGGAATTGGGCTAGTTGATATTGGACACCCGAGAAATTCCTTTGTGGGTCAGGAGAAACCATCAAAAACATCTCCTTTTTTCTAATTAAAGCATACAAAGAGCACTCTCACCATTCTAGGAGGATTCATAAGGAAAGAACCCTTGGACTCTAGCAAGCTACACGAGCATCCTGAGGTGGTGGACCTTTTCACCTGAGCCAATTGGATATCTTTCTTTGACAAAATTTAGGGTCATGATGAGGATATAGCTGAGGAATTTTTAATGTCCTTGAGACCTAAATCCAAGACACAAGCCATGGTTAATTTTAGGGGTTTAACCTTAGAACTTACCCCTGATCTCATTAGTTGAGTTACTGGGCTACCATTGGGACTCCCTTGGAGCAAAGAAGAGAGGTCATTGGGTGAAGTTTCCAAGAAAACATTCTTCCTACCTGAGGAGCATCCTCTAGAAGAAAAAAACGGGTTTAGGAGAACCATCTTGCCCCCTCTCTAGAGTGAGGTCAGTTTCCAAATTATGAAGTACATTACATGTGAAGGGAGGTTTAGCATTGTCTACGGTTATCATTTCAGGTTGCTGTGTGAACTAAGGCATGGGATTGATTTAACTCCAGCCAAGAAACTAAGCATTCCCTACTTTCTTCTTCAGTCACTAATTGAATGCGGTACAAAATTAAATGATGGGATCCCGGATCAATTGGCCCATCATGGGCTCATCAAACTATTAGTGGAAGATAGCTTGCACACCTACACTATCCCCATATGTTTGGAAATGTTCTGGAACATGTCCCGGGATGACGATATTAGAATTTTGGCCGAAGACATCACCTCATCCAGCAGTGAGGAGGGAGAACACAATGAAAAAGGTGAGAAAACCAATGGTGAAGGAACACAAAACATTCCATCACAAAAAGGATAGAAAGAAAAAGGGGGAAAGGGTTAGATTGTTGAGCCTAAAATAGAGGAAGAGACAACAACGCAAACACCAAGGGAAAAGAGAATTCAGAGTAGAGAAGAGAGGGCTGAAAAAGTCCAAATGAAGGCTATCAAGTCAAAGCATGCACACAGAAAAAAAAGGAAAATCTGAATCCTGAAATAGTAGCAAAACAGACAGAAACAGTTGACACAGGGATTTCTACAGGAACTAGGGAAAAAGAACAGCAAGAGGAGAAATCACCTGAGATATTGGATAGGGAGGCAACAGCTGTGATTGCTGCCTTAAGCACACCTCCACAACAAAAAGGGAAGCAAAAGGGGCTAACCTCCATGTACTTTAAAGCAAGGAGAAACGCACAGATCAAAGTGGGCAGACCCCAGCCACAGTGAAAAGAGCCAATTATCATTGAGGACACCACAATTAAACACAAAAAGGAGTCTCCTTCAAAGATATCCATCACCTATGAACGAGGAAGCCCGAAAACCTCCACCTGGAGAGAGAAAATTAGGATGATGGACTGAAAGATAGCTCTAAAGGAAGCTGAGATGGTTCTATAGGAAACTCTGGCTAAGTTAAAAGAGACGGAGAAATTGGAGGAAAAGGTAGCCAAACAATCACAGGTAGAAGAAAAGACCGAGGAAATATTGGAACCAAGCCCTCAGCCTAGCTTGGGCTCATACTACATCCTGTTAGAAGCTGGTAAGTCAATTCCCCATAAATTTGTGGTACCACTCTTCTTTGCACTCGAACCAGAAAGGGTGAGGACTCACACTTGGATGAGGATTGGCAAGTCCAAGGGTGTGGCAAACATAGGCCATCTAGAAGAACAACTCCAGGAATCAAGATGGCCTATACAGTTTTTAAAGCAACAGGTATAAGAGAAAGAAGCCTAACTAACCTGCATGGCAAGCTGGGCAGTAGAAGCCTTACAATGTAAGCAACCTGCCAATTTATATGCCCTATATCTTAAAAATCAATGGTTGCAATTCCAAATTAATACATTGGCCTAAAGGGGCACCATCCCATTTCAAAATTACCATCCATTCATGGCTTTGTGTGACAGTAGCTCAACGGAGGATAAGGCCAAGTTATCTGAATTATATGTACACAACTTGGCCCTTCCAAACATGAATCTGTGGGACCCCATTGCTGTATTGGGCGATGTGCAACTTATGGTCATGGCCTCTTGGTTAAATCATGAGAAAAAGAGAGCAGCAGAGATTCAGAATATTATGAACAGGGAACTAAGTGAACCACTCATGATTAGGGTAGAACTAGAGGATACCTCAGCGTTAATATATGCCTATTAGCAACTGGCCAACAACCCTCAGGCTCTTCTAGATTGCATTGAAAGGAAAGCTCAGGCCATTGCTCACTTTGAGGTCATGGAAAGACTGTTGGGGGATAACTGAGTTGATGCATGTACAAGGAGGTGGAACACATTGTCCCACAGTCTAAAAATAAGGGAATACCACTCCCCAACAAGGATGAGGGAGGCCTTGGCAAGGGTACCACTCTACAAGCAGTCAATGCAAAATCTACAGGCAAACTGGATCGGCCTAAAGTTTTGTCCTCCCTTGCTTCTAGGACTGTTGGAAGGGGTCAAAGAAGAAGAGGAGCATAGGCAGTGGGAGGAAGTAGAGAGAAAAGTAGGGTTTCATGACCGAGAAGAGGACATCACCTCAGAAGCCTGGGATGTTAGAGAGGCAATCGAGGCAATCAAAGATGATGACCTGGATTAGTTGCTCAGAGGATGAGCAACCCATTTAGTAGGGGGTTGATGATGAGCCCCAAAAATGGGTAACTTATTGGGCTCATTTTTTCTACCATTGTCAATTAATCCACCATTGTTCATAGTTTATGCATGTTTTTGAGTATATTTATGTCAATTGAATGAATGAGAATAGTCACTTTACCATGAGGTCTAATACGTGTTTATTGCAAATTTTTGGACAACATTTGGACCAAGGTCAAGCATTGATGAGCCAATTGATAGCCAAATACGAGGGAACAAGGCTGAGGATTCACAGGAAGGGTGTCTCCAACACTAAATGACCCCTTCCTCGAGTTCTCCACCATCAACTCAAAGTTCAACAACACACCAAAGATGATTCCCAGGGGCGACTGAGCAGCTTTTGTGAAGTGGCTGAGTACTTGCAGTTTTGAGCAGCCAAGCCCCTTGAATTAAGGAGGATGGTTGGAGGTCCTCATAGTGCATAGGTAGGAAGGCTTCTAGCCTTCGCAGGTTACTTCTGGAACATTTGTATTTTGCACTTTAGTGCTGCTCTGCCTTCCAGCCCATTTTGGAGCTTTTGCTATAAACATTTTTCTGACATGGTTATTTTTTGAGTAATGGAGATCAGTTTCATTTTGTATCAGTTTTGAGATTCTTCATAGGGGGTGTAGCTCTTGGGGTTGGGCCGAATGCAAGTGCCAGTACCTCCTTGGTGTAATTTCATATGTTTTTGTTGCATTCATAGAATAGTTTCTACTAGTAGATTAAAATCTTGCTTGATTACTCAGGTCATTTTTTATTGTTGAATTAGCTTTTCATGTTTCAGATTGATTTGATACGTTGATAACAGACAAAATCTTCGAAAAAGGAAATCAAGAAACCTGCGATCTCACCTCTCCCTCCTTAGGACCATGACTTGAGACCAAGGCGTCCTTGCTGCCACAAAACCATTGTTCTTGCTTCTTCATGAAATTGCTAGTGTTAGATCCTTTGTTGCAAAAGTCGATAAAAGTTGTGATTACATGTTTAAGTCTAATCTTTCTTAGTTTTCATAGTTAAATTACGTGATTTTCCACCAATAATTTTTTGTTCATCATGGTTGTTGGTTCCTAGGTCAAATTAGGTCAAGGTAGATAGATCTTTGGTTTGCATAGTCTTTGTTCGGTTATTTTTGAAAAAAAGTGTGTAGAACACCTGTGAAACCTCCCTGCCTACCCTTCCTCCATCAAACAACTTTCTCCAACCCTCTAACTGAGATTCCTTGCCTTCATTTGCCCCTTTTCTGATTTGACCTATTTTCCATATCTTTGTGCAGCCTTGCTCTCTCTCCATCCTTAAACAAATCCAACCATCTTCATTGCTCTGTAGCTTCGTTCACCAGGTCCTAAACCTCCTCACATCCTCATCCAACCTCCATCACCACTTTTCCACCTTTCTTCCACCATCAAACCTTCAAAATTCCCTTTCGGAACATCCTGTAGAACATCTTGTAGAACCCCTGCAGACTTCCTGTAGAAGTTCACGAGAGAGGTTTTTCAAGATCCGAACACTGTGAAACTCTATGGAAGGGTGATAGGGATTCCTTAGGCACTCTTCTCACCTTCCCAACCTCCTAAACTTACCCATCCCATTTCCTTTCACCAATCAACCTCTACACAGTCAAAAACAGTTAAAGCACATGTATAATAATTTTACAAGATTACTCAAAATACAAAAAGATGTTCCTTTTCAAATTTCACTTCAGAAGTAGCTTAGACACATGCATTTTACCTTCCCAAGAGTTAGTGACATTCATTTCTATAGTTTTCATCCTTTTCTTGCACCAATATGGTTAGTCGGTAGAACTAGGGTTTGCTAGGGTTTGCATTTCTTTTCAACTTTTCGCTTCTTTCTGCAAGTAGATTAGCCTCTGTTGAGTTAGCTTTCATCCATCACTGTTAAAATCTTCTTCTAATATCTCATAGAAGTTGGCTTAAGCTCCTATCAGACTTGTGCCAGTTGATCAAGTGACAGCCTGTGGCAAGAGCTAGTACTTGTGCATGTAGCACCGTCGCTTCCAAGTTTGTTACGAACTACCAGGTTGATAAAAGTAAGGAAGGGAATCCCAAGAGTTGCAACATTATTTCTGCAATACTGAAGCCCAATAGAAGCCTACCACTCATAACTATAAATATGGAAGTGTTGCTGCCCCTAGCCTTCCGCAATCTACAATGTTGACACCACAACAATTGGAAGAAAAACGATCAAAGAGATTTCTTACAGTTGTGATAGCAAATACACTAAAGGTCATAAGTGTGCTGAGAATAAATTATTCTACATAGATTGTGAAGAGGAGGAAGAAAAGGAACAAGAAATTTCAAAAGAAGAGGATATAATCTAGGAACAAAGCCTACATTAATTCAACCATATCTTGTAATGCATTGGTTGGAATTACCGCTCTTAAAACTATCAAGATAGAAGGACATATCAAGAAGAAAGAGGTAATAGTGTTGATTGATATGAGAGGTACCCATAATTTTATCCATTGTAAGATAGCAAAGGAATTGAATTTATTCCTATATCTAGCACCAGAGTGTGAAGTGATGGTCGCAAGTCTAGGAACCATAAATTGCTCTAGAAAGTGCCATAATATCAAGTTATCCATGGGAGAATATGTATTGAATAGCTCAATGCTTTCCATTACAATTTTTGGTGCTGATGTTGTACTAGGAGTACAATGGCTATAATCCTTCGGTACAATAGCTTTTAATTTTAAAGAAATTTTCATGAAAATTTCTATGGAAGGAAAGGAAGTTGAATTAAGGGGTATTGCAGGGAAACAGGAAAAGATAATCAGCTCTAACAGTTCCCACATGGAAATCATCTATTTCTCCATATCTCCAAAATGTCTTGGACAATCATTCCAAGGTATTTGAGACTCCCAAAGGTATCCCACCTATTTGTGATCATGATCATGGTATTCATTTGATTCCAGGAAGTGTTCCTCCAAACATCAGGCCGTATGGATATCCCTGTGCCTAGAAGAATGAAATTGAATGTATGGTTGTAGAAATGATAGAGGCTAGTATAATTCAACGTAGTCAAAGTTCTTTCTCTGCTCCAGTAGTATTAGTAAATAAGAAGGATGGATCATTGTGCATGTGTCCAGATTATAGGGAGCTCAACAAGCTCACCATTAAAGATAAATTTCCCATTCCTTTCATTGATGAATTATTGGATGAATTGCATGGATCAATTTACTTCACCAAGCTAGATCTTCGTTTAGGATATCATCAAATCAGAATGAAGACTGAAGACATTCCAAAAACAACATTTAGAACTCATGGGGGTCATTATGAATTTTTGGTCATGCCTTTTGGCCTTACTAATGCACCTTCTACATTTCAAGGTTTGATGAATTCCGTTTTCAAACCATTCCTTAGAAATTTTGTGTCAGTATTTTTTGATGATATACTAATCTACAATAAGTCTTGGAAGGATCATGTCCAACATATTAACATGGTTCTCAAACTATTGGAGGAGAAACAATTGTATGTAAAAATCTCCAAATGTTTCTTTGGAGTACAACAGGTGGAATATCTAGGTCATATTGTATGTCATGAAGGTGTCGAGGTAGTTCTTAGCAAAATTAAAACCATTAAGGAATGGAAAATCCCCACATCCATAAAGCATCTATGAGGATTTCTTGGGTTGACAGGGCATTATCGCAAGTTTGTTAAGAATTATGGGAGAATAGTAACACGTCTAACAACATTATTGAAGAAAGATGCATTTTCATGGACTCCAGAAGCAACAAAGGCCTTTGAACATCTTAAAGAGGCAATGTGCCCATCACCAGTCTTAGCTACGCCGGACTTCACAAAAACCTTTATTGTGGAATGTGATGCCTTAGGAAATGGAATCAATGTTGCTTTAATGCAAGAAGAAAGACCCATTTCTTTCGAAAGTCATCCAATCAAAGGAAAGTATTTACATAAAGCTATTTATTAGAAGGAAATGTTGGAAATCCTACATGCCCTTAAAAAATGGTGACCTTAAATAATGGGAAGACACTTCAATCTAAAACTGGATCATGATAGCCTTAAATACTTTTTAGAGAAAAGATTATCTTTAGAAGAATAGAAAAAATGGGCCATAAAGATGTTGGGTTATGACTTTGAAATCATCTACAAAAAAGGTAAGAAAAATGTTGTGGCAAATGCACTCTCAAGAAAGGATGAGGATGTGGAAGCATCATTTTGTGATATTTCTATTATCCGACTAGATTGGATAAGCGAAGCAAGGGGTGAATGGAAAAAGGACGAGGAAGTGTGGCCACTCTTTCAAAAGTTGCATAAGATCCCATTTCAAACAATATTGCTAGAACTTGACGAGGAAGGACAAATCATATTGGAACCTAGATTAGTCACATAAAGAAGAACTTGATAGCTATGAAATCGATCAATTTCAGTATCTCATCAAGTGGAGGAACTTACCTGCTAAAGATTCCACATGGGAGGACAAGAATTTTATACAGAGGCATCAAGAACTACTCAAGCTTTGCGGAAAACACTTTTTGAAGGAGAGGGGCATGTTAGGTCTATATACTACTAGTGTAAACCCTTATTGTTATTAGTAGAACTGCCTTATTATATTTTTGTGCCCATGTAGTCCCCATATTGTTATTATTGTGCCCCATAGAAGCCCACTATTGTTATTATTGTGCCCTTACATTACTATTGTTATGTCAGCTTTGATTATATTATGAGCCCTTAGACTCCTATATATAGAGAGGAGGTGTTGTCATTTGTATCATCCAAGAACAGTTCATTTGTGTAATGTAAAGGAGGTTGCCCCCTCGAAGAGGCTAAATTCTAAGGTGTTGTTCTTTCTTTTCTATCTTTTTGTGAGCTGGTTTCATAACGGTAGAGCAACCTCACCCTCTAGTTAGGTTTCCTCTTGAATGGGTTTCTTGGGAAATATCTTGTACCGATTATGGTTTCTGATTTTATATTTTGTTTTTATATATTTTATACATAATTATAATTTGCATGCATGCACAATAAGTAGTAATTTATAGATCCAAAAATATAAAGAGAAACAAACTCTCATAGTATAGATTTTAGTTTTTTAAGAATAATTTATCAGATCTATCATGATGAACTATCTAGTAGAATATCCACAGAATTTTACAGATAAATTATAGCTAGGAAACCACAATCGTAAGATTTGATAGGCCATAAAATGATTTATTCAAGGATCTTTGGAGCTAGTGTTTTACTTAGTAAATAGAAATAAAAAAAACTGCAAAGCACTAGATCGAGACTTTGTGTGTAGAATTATTCTATGGACCTTTAAAAAACATACTTTTAAGATATCATTAAACTCATTTCTATTTCTTTGTTTGGATTTTATACCCGAGGATGAAATTCACCATGTGTCCCTAGAGGTCTATAGGAAGTGAGATGAAACTATCCATAAAAATGAAATTGAGACTCAAATGTGTGAATTGTTAATTTTGTTGGACTCCTAGCACCAAGTGATAGCTAGGGTCACCCCCCTTCCATGACATTGTTGGAGGGGCTAGACGAATTTGTCAACTAAGCCCGCAAGTTGAGTTAGTTGGCTAGGCCCTTAAGTCAATGTGTAAGTCAGGACAACCCTTTAATCAAATTGACCCACTATTCAAGTGGAAATCCTTATGTTCATTTATATAGATAATAAATTATAATGTTATCATCCTTGCACCTTAAAATGATAAGAACCCAATATTTCCAGTCCTCTTTGAGGGGGAAACCTCCTTTTACAATAAATGCAATGAATAAGACAATATTTGATTATCCTAATATTAGGTCCCCTTAGTATATATATAGGAGACAAAGGGTACAATTATAATAAAATGGGAGGATGAGGGGTTCTAGCCTACATAACGATATAATAATAATAAATGTAATCACTCAATATCTAGGGCTTAATAAGGGGTTTTTGGGTTAACATGGAGCTTACATCGGGAAACCATTTAAACAATTGTGATTTTTTATTAGATGCAAAGATACATAGATATACATCTAATCATTTATTCACAATCTCAGCTTTCCCATCAAAATGAGGATGGTAAGATGAATTGTGAGCTAATTGAGTATGCAAACAAGAAAATAATTCAGTCAAAAAATTTCTAGTGAGAAAGAGAGAAAAAGTGAGCATACTTTGTCATTCGATCAATTACCACTATAATGACATTCTTTCCCTCATATTTGGGTAATCCTATAATAAAATCAATTGAAACTTCTTCCAAACATTGGCTTGGTATGGCTAATGGTTGAAGGAGATCGAGTGTCCTGATAGTCCCTCCTTTATTTCATTGCCTTACCACACATTTTTCCACAAATGTTTGCACATATTCTTTAAGAACTTCCCAAAATAAATATTTATTGATCCTATGGTATGTCTTCAAGAACCCTAAAGTTTACTTCATAGGAGAAATTTTTAATTCCAATAATATATTCTATTTTATTTGAGAATTCTTACGTAAGAATAAGCAATCTTAATACCATAATAAATAATTTTTCCATTTAAGTTTATCTATTGCATCTAGGTCCCCTTGTAACTATTCAATGACCTTACATATCTTCTCATCTTGTTTCCATTCTATCCTTGCTTATTCTACCTACTCAGATTATGGAATGGAAATAACACATAGTAAACCAGTTATGTCTTCATATTTCCTTGAGAGTACATCTTGTTGAACCTCAGAATTACCCTCTCCTTAAAAACTTTTCTCACTTCTTTCCCTTACTTTTCCATAAGAATACAAATCCACATCAATGACAAATGATAGATTTTGTCTTAAGGAGGACATTAAATGATTGACATGTTATAATTTTATGTTTTTGCTATTTGAATAAGGTTTTGCAACTTATGTACCAAATGCAACCTACTCTGCAGCTGTGTGTTCCGTAGCTACTTTGTGGTCTGGCAGGTTCCAAGTGTCCAACAAAGAAATCGGCCACATGTGCATCTCTAGAATCATCTCGACAGGGATTCTATCCTAGTCACCCAGCCCAGATTGATAAAAAAGTCACCTGAAGACCATAGTCAAAGGTGGAGTCAAACAAATGAAACCCACGAGAAATAGGACTCTTTTTCCACTCTTCGTGGTTAATTAATAAATCCAAAAGTTTTGTTGTATCATTAACTCATATCAGCCACCTGTGTTAATGGTTTTGTGCAACCATCTTGCTCAAATTCAAGTAACCTATAGCTGATCAAACATTTATACAGTTCTATTTTGATATATGTAGACCACCTGTAGATAATTTTCCTGAAAGGATAGTTATGAATATTTTCTTTTAAATACCAGTTGCATAGAATTGAGACATGTTCGAAGTTTTTGATGTATTAAGCTTAGAATGGTAGCTCTATAATTTTGAACTTTTTTTCTTGTATATAATATAAAGCCATGTGTTGACCAATGATCATTTGAAAGAGTATTTTCAACTAGATAGCAGCTCAACCCAGTCAGTTGTAGAGGGCCCCTGCAATGAAGGAGTTTTTCTTTTCACCTTTTTTCTGTTTAGTTTTAATTTCATCATCGCTTTTAGCAGTGTTTGTAACTTAGGTTGGTTTCTTGTAGTTTGATTTCTTTTAGTTCTGATTAGCAACATAATGTTAGAATTCAATTGTGCAGTCTTGTTTCTCCAATCCATTTCATAAAGGAAACAAATTTGTTTTTAAACAGAGGAAGGTTGAAACTAATGAGGATGCATTGTTGATTAGTTTACTCACTATTTTTGTTATTTATTTCCTAGTTTAGATTGCCAATGCACTGTGTGAATGAATGTTTTTTATCACCATTTCAAGCTGATATCCATCCTAAACAAAATGGTTAAAAATTCACTTTACAAAAGGTTTGAAACCAATTAGTTACTTTCTACATGTTCTATTTAGTTATTTAGACCATAAAGTATAGAAAGTTGCTTGTATTCCATCTCAAGAAAGCTATCTTTCAAAATTGAAGGTTTGGGAAACTAGAAGTACTTCAGTTAATTTCATTCTCTCTATTTGTTTCAACTTGCCTTATAGCTATACCTTTTAATTTTAAGAATTAGATTCATGACCTAGGATTAATGACAAGATAGGACAGATGCTATGTTTTTCTTTCTTTTAACTTAGATTTTGACTAGTTTTAAGCTCTTGGTCCACCTTTATGAAGTTTAGATGCAGCTTCTCATAGTTCAGATTGTACATCATTCAGAATCAAAGAACAGAAACCCCCAAAAACAATATAAAATACAAAACAACGAAGTAAGAAGGGTTAACTAAGCACATACAGTGCACTACACTTCATCAGCTTACGAACCTCGGTTGATAATTTATGCAAGCAATTTAGGACACTAAAATGACTAAACATTTTGGCGCTACTACTCAGGAAGTGTAATTAGGTAACCTTATCTCTTACATTAAAAAAAAAAAAAATGATATGCTTAGAGAAAGAGACTCTAGGGGTAGATTTATAACTAGAGGCAAGAGTTCAATTCTTACAACAACACCTACTCCACCAAGAACAAGAAGAGATACGCCTCCATCTCAAGCTCATACTCCCAGCCATAGAACTCCTAAAATTCTAAGGTGAGAAATCTAGTCAAAAGAATCTCCTACTTCATCTCCCGAGGCAGTCCTAGAGGAGAAAAATCTTGGGTCTCCAAGAGTAGGAGTATCCTTTTCACCTCCACATGGGAGCACATTTTAGTTTAATAATTAGGAATACCTGGTGAGGAAGTAGAAGCAGAACCTCTCTCCCATATTCCATTAATAGAAGAACTAAAGGAAGAGAAAGTAACCTTGTAGGTTGAACCTTATACTGACTTTGAAGACACTATAATGGCAGAAGAGGGAGAGGATGCATAATTCACACTGTTTAGAGGAGGGGGTAGAGGAAGAGGTAGAGGAAATAATGGAGGAGGCATAAGAAATAGGTAAATAGACAATTCTTTTGGATTCCCTATAGTGGATGAAGAAACAAATGCCACAATGAAAAATATCTCACATTCTGTCCTCCCAAATTTCCATGGGTTAAAAAGTGAGGATCATGTAACATTTTTATTTGAGTTTGAAGTCTTGTGCAGAACCTATGATTACTTAGAAGACTCTCAAAAACATAAGTTGTTTCCTTCAACGTTGAAAGGAGCTGCTTTGAAGTGGTTCATGGGGTTAGTCACTCGGTCCATTAGAACATGGAATTACATGAAGAAAGCATTTTTGGATAGGAATTTGGATTATTGCATGCCTACAAATCACAAGGATGAAGTGCTAAAAATGAAACAAAGAGAGGATGAAAATTTGGAGGACTTAATTGAAATATTCAACTATAACTTGAAAAGAGTGAATATGGACAATTTAGATGAAGATACCTTAAAATATCTTTTATTAAAATTGATTACAGATGAGTGGATAGTATCCTTAACATGATGGGGAAGCGAGATATGTCTCAACTCCCATTAAGTGACATAGGAGAATTATGTGTTCATCTCTCAAGAGGGAAATCCAAAACTTGTAAATGTCCAAGAGCTTCTTCTCATGTTAGAGTGAATAAGTCTACAACTGGATCAATAAGTAGGGCAGAAATTGGGAATATGCTTGATGAATTTAAAGCAAATATTCTAGGGAGCCTTAGTGAGCAAATAGAAACCATTAAAGCGCAAAACAAGCAAAAAATCAAGGCTGATGGTTTAGCTATTTTCTGTCCCAAATGCAAAAAAACACGCTTTAAGAGAATTTCCTTTGGATGCAAAACATATAGAGACTTGTATGATTTGTTCAGAAAACCATGACACCGAGGGTTTTTCTTCAAATCCAGGTATTAATGTTGTTTTTCAAGAAGAAACAATTCCAAATTCAGTAGAATCTCTTTGCTTTGTCTCTAGAAGACCTTAGCAAGGGCCACAAAATTAGGGATTTAACAATCAAATGTATCTTCAGCCCCCACCAAATTGGAATTCTTGGCAACAACCTTGGCCTCAACCTCAATCTCAATCTCAACCTTGGGCTCAAGCAGTACACAATCCTTATGGGAGATTTTCTCAATACTATTAATATCCTCCATCATGTTAGAATTAACCTTCCCCACACATTCCACAACAAAATTAACAGCCACAACATCAAAATCAGAACCCTCAACTTTCACTACCATTTCCACAACAAATTCCACAACAAAACCGAAATCCTCAACTCTTACTACCATTTCAGCAGAGACCAAATCAACCACCTTCCCAACCATTACGAATCCCCAACAATAAAAATCCTCATAATACTTACTTGGAGGAAGGACAACAATTTCCAACTTATATGATCACTCCTCTAGATCTCAATAATGTTCAACTAACATCTAGTAGGATATTAGAAAAGGAAAGGCTTTCTATAATTATTCAAGAACAAGACAATTCTAAGGAACATTCTCTACAACCCAATAAATGTGTTGAAGGAACAGTTCTCCAAAACCAAAATATTGAAAATGAAAAATAGAAATAACCAATCAACTCAACTCCTATCATTGAGCAACCAGTATCTACTTCTGCACCTCCTTTTTGTGAAAGGTTACAAGTTGATAGAGGAGTAGAAAAGCATATTATGTTGCCTAATTATGATTTTCTAGATGAATTGAAAAAAGTCTGTATCAAAATCCCTTTGTTACAAGCCATTAAAGAGTTTCCAATCCTAGCTAAAACAATAAAGGAGTTGAGCATAAAGAAACCAAGAAGAAAAGCAAAAGAAACAAAAAGAATTCACCTGGTAGGAAAAATACCAGATAGAATGATGAGAAAAAATTCCCTACAAAAATATGTAGATCCAGGAAGTCCAATTATGAAAACACATACCAATAGAGTTGAAAGTCCAAATACATTGATTGATTTAGGAGAAACAATAAACATCATGAGCAAACAAACCATGGAACAGCTCAAACTTCCTAATATTCTTTACACACCTACGTTACTACAATTAGCAGACAGATCTGTAATCAAACTAGATGGTGTGTTAGAAGATATTTCAGTATCCTTAGATTCTTTGGAATATCCTGTTTATTTTATGATCTTAACCCCAAAGAACAATGTAGGAGTACATCCACTCATATTAGGAAGACCTTGGCTGGCCATGGGTGATGCTCTCATTAGCTGTAGATCTGGTGACATGTATATTTCTGTTGGGAATTCAATAAATAAATTCACTCTATATTCTCCAGCAAGAACAATCACATAAATAGATGACAAAGAATGGATTGATGATGAAAATTAAATTCAACCTCTCTTTACTATTTCAGACATTAGTGAAGATAGTCAAATGTTGAATACAATGAAAAATTTTGAATCATCTCTACAATATCAATATGATCAATTCCAATAAAATTCCAATATTTAATATTTTTCATCTAGGCAGATGTCTCTTTATTCTATGGAAGAATTTGGTAGCTCTACAATTGAAATATTTCAAGGGAGAACATTGAACATAAACAAAAACTTGGAGAAATTACAACAAGAAAAGCTAATCAAAACATTACAACAACATTTTGTTGTATATGAATGGGAATATACTGACATGAAAGGAATTAGTCCTAAGAGTTGTATACATCACATCTACATTGAGGAAAATTGTAAACCTATCAGAGAATCTCAAATAAGGATGAACCCAAATCTTAGGGAAATTGTGGAAGAAGAGCTGCAAAAACTATTGAATGTAAACTTCATTTACCCAATTTTAGACAGCCAATGGGTTTCCCCTTTAGTGATTGTGTCTAAACATAACAGTAAATGGAGAGTGTGCATTGATTATCGAGAATCGAATAGCCCTACCCTTAAATATCATTTTGCTTTTCCCTTTATAGGTCAAGTATTAGATACATTAGCAGGTAAGAAGTATTTCTCATTCTTGGATGGTTTTAGTGGTTATAATCAGATTCAAGTGGCATTTGAAGATCAAGATAAAACCACATTTACTTGTTCATGGGGAACATATGCCTATTAGGTACTTCCTTTTGGATTATGTAATGCACCTACAATATTCGAAAGAGTAGTCTTAGGAATTTTTTCTGATCTAGTATATGATTGTGTAGAGGTATATACGGAAGACTTGACAGTATATGGGAATACATTTGAAGAAGCCTTTGAAAATTTGGAAAAATTTCTTAAAAGATGTAAGGAAGCAAACCTTTAACTAAGCCATGAAAAATGTTTTATGATGTTTACAGAAGGGATTGTTTGAGGACATCACATTTCAGGAGATGGGATTAAAGTTGATAAATCTAAAGTTGAAGTCATCTCTAAATTATCAATTCCAAATTGCCAAAAGGATGTTAGAAGTTTTCTAGGATTTACATGATACTATATATGATTTATAGAAAATTTCACTAAAATAGCATCACCACTCTTAAAATTACTTACCAAGCATTGTGAATTGAATTGAATCCTGATTGCCAGTTAGCATTTGAGACTTTAAAAACAAAAATGTCCGAAGCACCCATCTTGAGAGGTCCAAATTGGAAACTACCTTTTCACATTTCAACATATGCTTCAACTATAGCTTTGGGAGCTGTATTAGGAAAAAAATATTTGGTTCCCTGTTCCATCTACTATACAAGTAAGAATTTGACTCCCATTGAGTTGAATTATACTGTAACTGAAAAGGAATTTTTAGCTATTGTTCATGCAATCAACAAATTCAGACATTATATAACAGGGTATCAAACCTTTGTTGATACAGATCACTCTGAAATTAGATACTTAATGAATAAACCTATTACTAATGGCAGAGTTACAAGATGGCTTTTAATCTTGCAAAAATTCAATATTACTATGCTAGATAGTTCTCGAAAACAAAACACAATTGCTGATTTCTTGTCTAGAATTCAAATATCAAAGATGACACTCTGATTCAAGATAAGTTTCTTGATGAATATCTTTTTATAGTGACTACTCAAATCCCTTGGTTTGCAAATATTGCCAATTACTTAGTCACAGTGAAATTTCCTTCGCATTTTTTTCCTAGAGAGAAAAGAAAAATCATTCAAATATGTGCAAGATACTCATGGATCACTAATGAATTGTCTAAAATAGGTCCAGATCTCATTATCAGAAGATGTGTTAGGGAAGATGAAATTCCTGAGATTCTTAAGGCATGTAATGATGAGCCGTGTGGTGGACACTTTGCTGACAAGAGGAAAACCTATAAAATCCTTTGTTTAGGGTACTATTGGCCATCCATCTTCAAAGATGACAAAGAATATGTTAGGAGGTGTGACAACTACCAAAGGGCAGGGAAACCTGCTCCTTCAAATGAAATGCCACTACAAATTTAGGTACTCATTGAACCTTTTGAAAATGGGCCTTGGATTTTGTTGGACCAATTAATCCTCCATCTAAGAAAAAGAAGTATATATTGGTATGCATTGATTATGTCACTAAATTGGTAGAGGCCAAAGCATTACCTTTTGCTAATGAAAAATTTGTAGTCAATTTCCTTTTTGAGGACATATTCACTAACTTTGGTGTTCCAAGAGAAATTGTGATAGATTAGGGATCTCAATTTACATCTAAAATGGTGAAGGGTCTTGTTGAAGATTACAAGGTCAAACATAGTAAATCTACTCCCTATCATCAACAACCAAATGGTCAAGTTGAATCTACAAATAAGGCAATTGAAGGAATTCTCACTAAGACTATGCATATACATAGAAGAGATTGGGCAGAAAGGCTTCCTGAAGCCTTATGGGCTTATAGAACTACATGGAATAACACAACGGGACATA
This sequence comes from Pinus taeda, assembly GCA_000404065.3. Lineage (NCBI taxonomy): Eukaryota > Viridiplantae > Streptophyta > Pinopsida > Pinales > Pinaceae > Pinus > Pinus taeda. The sequence goes on from APFE030024329.1 coordinate 93,526, forward strand.
CACCCTATGAACTCTTTTATGGGAAGCAAGTCTAGTTCTCTATAGAGTTTCAAATCAAACCTTCAATATGGCAGTCTCGTTGGGACTGGATTTATCATAGAAAAAAGAACATAGATTGGAGAAACTCAATGAGCTTGATAAAATGAGGCAAGATGCAGTTCAAAGAACCAATATAGTCCAACAACAGACGGCTAAATGGCATGATAAATATATCAAGGAGAAGAAGTTTCAAGCAGGAGATTGGGCACTGTTGTTCGATTCAAAGTTCAAATATTTTTAAGGGAAGTTTCAAACTCATTGGCTTGGGCCATATGAGATTGAAGAAATCTTTAATAACGAAGCAGTAAGGATAAGGACAATTGATGGAAGAAAAATACCTCTTCATGTGAATGGTCATCGGTTGAAGATATATCAGAAACCAATTTCAAGAGCTCAGAGTTCATTCAGATTTTCCAGAATAACTCTGAATTGAAGCTAGTGAAGAAAAATCCTTCTTCTCCACTAACTTAGTGTTTATTTTTTGCAAAAAAAATAAATAATAAAAAAATGAATAAAAATAAATAAATAAAATAAATTGTATGAGGTTGAAAACCAATCATTGATTGGCATACTTATACAGAAAATATAGGGTGAAAATCAAAGATTTCTGACATCCTATATTTTCCATTTCCTTTCTCTAATAAGTAGTGACAAAAAGCTACATTAATTTGCAGTTTAGAGTCTAAAAATTCATAGTATCATTCCATCTGATTCTGTTTTTATTTTATTTTACAGTTCCACTCCATCTCACTGTCATATTTCATTTACATTTTATTTTTACAGTTTTACTCCATTTCACCCTATTTCACATTTTATCTTACACCTCATTCCAACTCACTATCGTAACTCATTTCCATTTCATTTTTACACTCATATTCCATAACCATATTTTACTTTTCCTTCTTCTCACATTCTGCAGCTGATTCTATTCCGCAGCTAATCTGATTCTGCAGCTACAACTTACTTATCAACTTTGCACAATTGTACAACTCACAAGTAAATCATGAATATAGGAAAATTGAAGAATCAAGTTTTGGAGATAAACCATGCTAAAAGTACCTACGGATCAACACCAAAAGAATTATCAAGGAAAAGGTTAAGTTGTAAAGGTAAAATGAAAAATTTATTTCAAACAACAAGTTACAAACATAAGTCATGTATAATATAAATGATCGTTTGTCTCCTGAAAAAGTCATCATTTTATTTGACTGCCACTTTTTGATACCACATCTCTGTCACATCTTCCACATTTACCAAATGGTCTATAATAAGGTCATGATACCACACCTCCACTACACTCTCCATACTATGTACTGAAATGGTACCTAATAACTCCATTTGTTAATAGTCAAAACTACTACGTGACCAACGTATTCATGTCTCTCCAAACCCTCATCGTCTACTTATTCCCTACAAACCCATAGTTCTTTTTCACCATACCCATACTCTGTGCATTTCATAGACCAGGAGAGTAATTTTAAAGGCTAGAAAATTCTATGAAACAAAAGCCATGGGACTCATTGTTAGGACAGAGCCAGTAGGAGAAAAATATATGGAAGGATACCCACAACTCAGGGAGATATTGCAGAAGGCTGGATGGCTCAATTTCATTGAAAAATTTGATGGCCATCACAAAGAGATCACAAAAACCTTTTCCAGATCATTCGATGGTACAAAAGTAGAAATTGGAAACATTAAGTTTGCAGTAACAAATTCTTACATAGCAGAAAACAAAACTGCCAAGACTTGGTGAGAGATAGTTGAAAAATAAGGAATTTCACAGTGAATCATGGAAGGTAATCCTCAAGAACCAAGGTATGGATGTCTCTGTGTTTAGAAAAGAAATTCCTATTTCAGCACTTAAAAATAAATGGAGAAGCATGCTTTTGATATTACAGAAATTCATTATTTGTGAGGGGAGATTTGGGTGCATGTATGTCTATCATATACATTTATTGAAGAACTTTCTATAAAATGGACACATCAACCTCCCTTTCTTCCTTCTAAATATTTTAAGGAGGATGGCTTCAAATGTACAGAAGAAAGTAGAATTCATAGACACAATTGTGTAACACCATGGGTTGGTAAAAATATTGGTTGAGTTTCATTTGAAGAAAATAGGAGATACTTAGGAAAACGTCCTGATAAGAAACTATTTCGAAGAGGAACCAAAATCACCTGAAGAGGGTAATGTCAGAAGGAGTAGGAGGAAAAATAGTAGTATGACCATTCAAATCAAACTTGAGTCCTCCAAACAAAAAAATGATGAAGAGCTAGTCTCTGAAAAATTGACAGTGATCAGACAACAGATCAAGCAAAAAGGGAAGATGAAAGAGAAAGCTGGTGGAATTACTAGAAATAAACCTGAATTTTCATTACAAAAAGATGATGAACAATTAGTCTCTAAAAAATTAACAAGGATTAGGAAACAAATCAAGAGAAATGAAAAGATAGGAAAGGAGAAAGAAGGTACAAAGGAGGAGAACATAAGCCCTATACAACTTAGAAGGAGCTATAGACTTCGAGGTATGCTAAAGAAGTTAACATCAAATGGAACAAAGTTCATAAATCTAGAAGAAGAAACCCCAGTACCATCTCCTATTAATGTTCCATTTACACACAGTCCTCAAAATTCCCTTGAACAATATTTCGAAGGTAGCCCTAGCAGAGGATCTCAAGGCATAGACCTAATGTAGCAACAAATTATGATTATATAGAATCACTGGAAAAGAAAAGTGCCTCAATGGATCCAGAATCCTCAGCCAATCCAGAACCCCTAGTCAATCCATAAGAACCTCTAACTAACTCTCTCAAATAGGAAATCTATGAGTTAGAGATATTGAACAAGCATATCAAGAAAGAAAATGAAACCCTGAGGAAAAAAAAGTAAATTGGATAAAGTTGTTCATGATAATACAATACTATACCTAGGGCTATGGTACAAGAAGAATATGAAGTTAAAGAGGAAGAATAGAAACTTGAACAAAATAGTCATCAACCCTAAATACATACTTCTGATGAAGAAACCAAGGATGGCAATCACTTCAAACAGGGGCTAGAGAAGAAAATTAGATGTACTAGCAGAGGTGTCTGAGTAGATGCAATAGGAAAGGAGAATTCACATTTTTGGAAAAATTGCATGGGTACATGCAATGATTTTATAGTGGGGGTATGTTGAGCCTTAGAATTACCCTCTCCTCGAAAAATTTTCTCACATCTTTCCCTTGCTTTTCCATAAGAATACAATCCCCATCAATGATAAATGATAGATTTTGTCTTAAGGAGGACATTAAATGATTGACATGTTCTACTTTTATGTTTTTTCTATTTGAATAAACTTTTGCAAATTACCTACAGAACACAGCCTATTCTGTAGCTAACTTTGTGTTCCATAGATATTTTTGTGGTTTGGCAGGTTCTAGGTGTCAAATGAAGAAACCGGCCACATGGGCATCTGTGCAATCATCTCGACATGGATTATATCCTAGTCAACCAGCCGAGATCGATAAAAAGGCCAACTCAAGAGAACATTCAAAGGTGGAGTCAAACATATGAAACTCGACAGCAATAGGACTCTTTGTCCACTCTTCGTGGTTAATTAATAAATCCAACATTTCTGTTGTAGCATTAACTCAAACCAGACACCTGTGTAAACGATTATGTGCAACCATCTTGCTCGAATTCAAGTCACCTATAGCTGATGAAACATTTACGTATTTTTGTTGTCATACATGTAGACCACGTGTAGCTATTTTTCCTCAAGAGACAGTTATGATTATTTTCTTTTAAATATGAGTTGTACAGAACTGAGAGGGGTTTGAAGTTTTTCATGTATTAAGCTGATACTGGCAGCTCTGTAATTTTGAACTTTTGTTCCCGTTTATAATATAAAGTCGTGTATTCACTAATGATCATTTGAAAGAGTATTTTCACTTAGCTAGTAGCTCAACCCAATCAGTTGCAGAGGTCCCCTGCATTGAAGGAGGATTTCCTTTCATTTGTTTTCTGTTCAATTTTAATTTCATCATTTGCTTTTAGTAGTGTTTGTAACTTAGGTTGATTTCCTAAAGTTTGATTTATTTTAGTTTTTATCAATATCATAATGTTAAAATTCAATGGTGCTGTCTTGTTTCTCCAATCCATTTCATGAAGGAAATGACTTTGTTTTTAAACAGAGTAAGGTTGAAAGTAATGAGGATGCAATGTTGATTAGTTTACTCACTATTTTTGTTATTTATTTCCTAGTTCATATTGCCAATGCACTGTGTGGATGAATGTTTTTGATCACCATTTCAAGCTAATATCCATCCTAAACAAAATGGTTAAGCATTCACTTTACACAAGGGTTGAAACCAATCAGTTACTTTCTGCATGTTTTATTTAGTTCTTTAGACCATAAAGTAAAGAAAATTTCTTGTATTCCTTCTCAACAAAGCTATCTTTCAAAATTCAAGGTTTGGGTAACTAGAAGTACTTCAGTTAATTTCATTCTCTGTATTTATTGAAAATTGACTTACAACTTTACCTTTTAATTTTAAGAATTAGATTCATGACTTAGGATTAATGACAGGATAGGATAGATGCTCTATTTTTCCTTCTTTTAACTTAGATTTTGACTAGTTTTAAGCTCTTGGTTCACCTTTAGGAAGTTTAGATTCAGCTTCTCATAGTTCAGATTGTACATCATTCGGAATCAAAGAATAGAAACCCCCAAAAACAATATAAAATACAAAACAACGAAGTAAGAAGGGTTAACTAAGCACATACAGTGCGCTACAGTTCATTATCTTGTGAACCTTCGTTGTAATTTATGCATGAAATTTAGGACACTAAATTGGCTAAACACATCTGCCACATTTTTTTCTTCCTTTTTTTTCGATAATTTCAAAGCCATAAAGGAACATATTTGTGACCCATTTTTGTTTCTCTTTTGTGGATATTATTTTCTCCAAGAAGTAATTTAGACTATCATGATCTTTTTTTTACTTTAAAGTGTCTTCCTATTAGTTATGGATGTCATTTCTTAACTACATGTAGTATGGCTAGCATCTTTTTCCCATATATGGGTCTAATTAAATTATTTCCTTTACGTTCACTACTCTCAAAGGCAAGGGGTCTTTTGTCTTGCATGAAAACTACAACAATTCCATGGTCTAAGAGACCACACTCCATAACCAATATTTTTATGAAGGAAGGTGTCTCCATGATGAGAATTGAACACATAACTTACTTAAGTCTTTAAAATTATTTGGTTGGTTCTTTAGTCCAAGAAAATTATTCCTTATTTTATTAGAGGTGTTTCTATGTGACCACAATTATTGATAAAATTTCAGTAATATCTTATTAATTGTAAGAATCCTTTGAGTTTCTTGAAGGTTTTAGGGATTGGTCATTCCATCATAACATTTATTTTGTTAGGATCCACCTTCACACCATCAAGTGATACAATATGACCCAAATATTCCATTTCTTGAACCATAAAGGCACACTTCGCAGGATTTTCATATAGTTGTTGCTCCTCCAATAGTATGAAGACCCTATCACCATGCTGTACGTTCTCTTCCCAAGTTTTTTTGTAGATCATTATGCAGCAGAAAATATTAGCACAAATTTTCTAAGGAAGGGTTTGAAAATAGAATTCATCAAGCTTTGAATGTTTACAATACATTTATAAGTCCAAATGGAATAACCAAAATCTTGTAATGACCTTTGTGTGTTATAAAAGTTATTTTGGGAATGTATTCTTACCTCATTCTAATTTGATGATATATAGAATGAAGATACAACTTAGTAAACAAAATTACTCCATGCAATTCATTTAATAACTCATCAATGGAAATAATAAGAAAATTTGATTGTAATTTTCTTGAGTTTTCTGTAGTCTACACACATAATACAAACCATCCTTTTCTATAACCATCACTTCTATTGAAGAGAAAACACTTGATCTAGCTTGAATTATGCATGCCTCTAACATTTCTTGAGCAATAAAATAAAACTCACTATTTTGTGCATGTGGATAGTTATAAGGCCTAATGTTATGTAGTACAATTCTATGTTGGAAGTGAATAGTGTGGTTATGATCTCTGAGACCCTCAGGCATTTACCCAAATACCTTAACATGATTGCTGATAACTTTTTAAAGATTCATTGGGTAAAAGCATATAGATGTTTGAACATATAATGAACAAAATTTCTTGTTTTTTTTTAGAAATTTTGTCATGATATTAGAAATTGTCACTTTTCTACGTTTCCCTTGGACACCTCTAAGTCAGTTTCCTTTCCTTTTGAAAAATCTTATGAAAATATCTTTGAAATCAAGGGTCATTGTTCCCAATTATTTTAACCATTGAACCCCTAATACAATATAAACACCCCCCATTTGGATTTATATAATTTTACTAAACAATAAATAACCCCCCATGTTAAGCTTAATAATATAGCACTTCCCTGACTAATTTATGGTACCTCCTGATGAGCCTCAATATTGCAACAAGAATGCTGCAACTCCCAACTCTACCGACTTTAATTATCAACTTGGGGTTTGTACAAACTTAAGAGGTATCGGCACTATATCTGAATCATACAATGTATCATTTCTTTGTTGTTATGATGTAATGGAGTGCATGTACTGAAACCAAATCCTAAACGAACTGCATAAAATGAAATGCTCGAAATGAAAACCTTAACGTATTGCAAGAAATAATGTACAAGGAAAGAAACATATTCTAATTGCATAAAGATCATGAAATAAATGTAGAAGAAACCTAACTTAACCCTATTTATCACATGTGATGATCTAAACTAACTGAGCATGGACTCTGATCTAGGGAGTATTAACTACTATGTGCATGTGTTAATATAAAAGAACTCTTTTTTTAATCTTTTTGTTTTTATAAATGCAAATGGTAATCCTCACTTGTTCTTTGGTAGGAGAGATAGGTATGGAGGAAGAGGGTTAAAATGTTCTTTATGGCATAGAGGTTAAGTAGAGACCTAATCCCATTTTCGATGATGATTTTTCTCAATTTGGGATCAAAACATGCCACTACAGGATTTCTTACAGGATGTACTAGTGCTCCTATATGATCCCCTCTTTTACTACACGATGTTACATATTTACTATATAAAATTATAATTCATCGAATGACTAAGAGAATCAAATAAAAATTGGATCGTACAATTTTTTTATTTACTAGGATTTATTAGGTCTCCATAACAAGTTGAATCATTTAAAAAGACCTCTATTAACCCATGCTAAAAAATAACAAAAAATTACTAGTCTAAAAATCAGAAATTTGAGAACTAGTGAGCTAGTAAAGCCATCAAATTCGTAACCTAATAAAGTGAAAATGAAATGGAGTAAATTTTGTTATGAAATAGAATGTTTTTTGATGTAATGCAAGTGGAATCAACTTGATTGAAGCTCGTTAGAATGGTCTAAAAAATAGCAGAAATTTACTGCTAGTTGCCACAAAGGGGTTCCAAAAATCTAGATTTGGGAATAAGAAGACTAATCCAAGTAGCTCAATGATTACTATGACATTCAAAATATTTTCCAAGGATGAAATGATGATTTTTATCCTGCAAAAGAACTTACATCAACCATTTAACCCAATCCTACAAAAAGAAATCATTAATACTAAATGCAAAAATAGAAAGAAATAAAAACAAGAGATACATGTGAATAAGAAGTGAAAAGAAGGAAAGAAAATGACACAAAAGGGCTCTAAGACTCCTGCGATGAACAATCCCAAGGAAGCTTAGAGACCTATGGAAGAGAACAAGATTTAGAAACTAAGCATGACACCAATTTTCATTATTTTCATCAATACAATTATATCCCTGAAAGAAAATACAATGGCGCTGCAAAAATACGAGTTCTCTCCACAAGAAGACTAATAAAAATCTACCCCTAGAGGAAAATTCGACTTGGTACTTATAGAAAATGATTAGGAATCATTCCTCATGAAAGGAGGAAGCTTTCCCCACCAAAATCCCTTGATTAGTTGATTTGGTTCCCAGTAATAGGAATCTGCATTAAATGGTGGGGAACACATTCCTAGATTTTCTCAATCATTGAAGGTCCACAATATGTGCCATAATTCCATAATATCTTATTTATTTATTATTTAACAGTGATCCTCCTATAGTAGGGAGAAAGTCCCTAATAATCTCCTCCTCCAAATCTTCATAAATTGCCCAATATTCTCATAATATTCCACAAAAATAAATAATATTAGGCACAAATATACAATTATTCATAAACCTTCACAATGAATATATTAAAGTTAAGAATGCATTATCTAATGCAAGAAGAGAGGTTTAATGTGTCGAAGGATGGTCATAAGCCTTAATTTGTGTTTAATTTAGAGGCAGGGGCCTTAATTTATGTCTAATTTAGAGGCTCATCATACTCCATACTAAAAATGTTGGTCATCCTCTAAGAAACCTTGTGACATCATTGTGCCTCATTCATGGCCCTGGTGGCCTCTCTCTTGTGCATTAAGAATCTTGGTTGTAAGTTCTGCAAGGACAAGCCCAAAAACATATTTTTGTAAAGAAAATCCTTGTTTCTTGAGACCATTAGTTTGCTTACTTCCCCTTATTCAATATGGGTTCTTGAATATTTTTTAGTTTGGCAAGGTCTTCCACATTCTTATCAACCTTCTACTACCGTGTTTCACCATTTGGAAACCTTTGAAACCTTAAAAATGTCATTAGATGAGAACTAGGACATCCTGTAGTAGTTTTTGTCAAAACTACAAGAAACCTACAGGAATCCCTGTTAAAACTACATGAAACCCTTTTTTATCATAAATGATAGTCTAAGCCTAGGACAGGCCCTCAACTCAACTCCCATGCCCTTCTCTCATTTCCAGAACATCTTTTAAATCTTGGACAAAATCTAGAAAGAGATTAGAGACCTATTGGAAAGTCCCTTTTCATCACTGCGATTTGAGTTCTGTTTTAATGGTGGATGACTTGTTTCCTTTTGTTGCCTTCTTCTTCTCTCTTGTGGCCTAGATGGTTTCCTAATGGCCTTGGAGTTCTCTGTTTTCATTATGTCTCCCTTAGGCACTGTCATTTTGGGTTTTAACACAATTTTTTCTTTCTTCCTTCTTGTAGCAGCATTCTTCCTTTCTGTAATAGTCATTCCTTCTTCCTTCAGAGTCTTTTAACTGTATGGGAGTGATGAGAAATGATGTAGGTTTGTGAAATGGAGAGGATGCTCTGTTTGTTTTTTCATGAATTTTTCACAGTGAGATGGGGGTTGTTCTTGAAATTATGAAATGGGATGGATGAATGATGGATAGATAGTGAATATGATGTGGATGGAGGGCTTGTAGTGCTATGGTGACTTGGCCTTTGCAAAAATTTCTTCTTTTAACTACTGTCCTCATTCCTTGAAATCATCACCCTTCATAATTTGTCTTTTCAACATTGCATAAGTGAAGGAGTGAGTTGCAATTAACTATTTGAAGGCCATTGAAACTGTTGACCCATGCTTAGCTTATAAAACCTAATCTCTTATGCATTAACAACAATTTTTTATCTATAATATGATTAAGAGAAGAGGTCAAGAATATTTCATACCTGTACCTACCTGATGGTTGTTAGAGAGACATGCATGCTGCTGCTAAGTTAATGTTGTTGTGCTTATCATGAGTCAGGTACATCTTCATGATTTCCTTTTTCTTTTTTGTTGATCTTATTTTGCTAATGGGTTGTCTTCTTGCTGATGTGCAGGTGATGGTTTCCTCTGCTGTTGCTGAGCTCTGGAGGAGTTTCATTGTATTTGTAGTTATGGTTCTCCTCTTTCAATCATGGTGCTAAAGGTTAGGCCTGGAGCCTATTGTTACTTCCAAATAGGCTGCTGTAGCTGCCCTTTTCTTTTGAATGTTTGTGTCCTTTCTTTGTTGAAGGGTGAATAGGTATTGGAATGAGTGGAAGGTGTGGCCATAGAGTGACATGGTCATGATGGGTGCTGGTTGAGATGTGGTGAAATCAATATCCTTTTTTCCTATCCCAAAACAAATCTGCATCATAATTTTTCCATAGGACTATCTTTCCTGTAGATTTTCAGAACTTCCTAAAGTACCATAGGAAACTCCTGTAGTAATTCAAGGTAGCCTATTGTAGGAGACTTCTTTTGTCCATATCTCCCGAATGGTAGAATGTATTTAACTGAAACTTTTTGAGCATGTTTTCATCATCATTATGCACCTCCCCATAATAAAAGTTTGGTCAATGGATGCATGGATCTCGAGAAAAAATAAAAATGGCTGAAGGTGATGGAGGTTGATTTATTGGAAACCTTGCACTAGAATTTGTTGAAATTTCTTGGGCATGTTACCATCATGCATATGAACCTCCCCATGAAACATCATTTTAAATGCATCCATAGTTTTCAAGTTATGGAAGAAATAAAATTATGCTCTATGTATTTTTGTTTCCTGTAGTAAAACAGAGCCTTCTTGTAGTTTTTTAGGACAACAAGCAAACTAAATGGGAAAAGCTTGAGAATTATGGGTGGATGGTGGAAATATATTAGGGTGATGGATTTCATGGCCTTGGCCTTGTTGGAGCATTTGAGCAAAGGAGGAGAAAGTCAAAATTTGACTTCTTTTGACTATGTTTGACCTATTTTTTATTTCTTTGGTGGCAACTTTTTTTTGTTCCTTGTAGATGTTGGAGAACACCTACATTCATCAAAGAGATAAATGGAGCAAGGATTTTTTTCATTTTCATTTCCTCTTTTTTTTCTAGGCCTACTAGCTGCCTCAATGAGGTTTTCAACTAATAGGTTTGCCTAGGCACCTCAAAGGAGGTTTTCACCTAGGATGTTGTTGGAAATAATTCTTTTCAATATGCCTTCCTTAAATTAATCATTAGATATTGATCATTAACTTGTATGTTAGTACTATATAATAATGAGCATGAAACAAGAAAACAGATAGTCACACCAAAGAACACCAGATATAAGGTGGAAACCCAATATGGGTGAAAACCACTTGCTGCAATATGTCTTTATCTTCTTTCAATTAGAAACTTATTTTACAATGATTTTGTACTGGTGCAGTCCTTTACCAGTACGCAGGCTGCAACCTGCAGAGAGCTACAACTCTCTCTCGTTTTCAGTCTCTCGTGGAAGGGAACTACAACCCCCTTAGCTATTTTACTTCTTTAAGGACCACGTTTCATAAATTTTCAAACTGGATCCATGAACATCAAATAATCTTCAAGTACATGAAAATCACTCAACCTCCTTATACAATGAACCAATGAATCACCCAACTCTTCAGAATGCTGTAAACATAAAAGTAATACCAGAAATCTAAACCGAGAACTATGCTGCAATGGATAAAAGACAATCAATAATTGTTTCAAGATAAGAC